>PISX010007232.1:0-90684 GCA_004024625.1 Mellivora capensis | reverse complement strand
CGAATTCTCCCCTCGTGGTCCAGTAGCTGTTTGTCCCTCTTTTGCTCAGCTTCTTTATTCTCTGTCATTTGGTCTTCTATATCACTAATTCTTTCTTCTGCCTCATTTATCCTAGCAGTAAGAGCCTCCATTTTTGATTGCACCTCATTAATAGCTTTTTTAATTTCAACTTGGTTAGATTTTAGTTCTTTTATTTCTCTAGAAAGGGCTTTTATATCTCCAGAGAGGGTTTCTCTAATATCTTCCATGCCTTTTTCGAGCCCAGCTAGAACCTTGAGGATCATCATTTTGAACTCTGTACTGACATATTACCAATGTCTGTATTGATTAGGTCCCTAGCCTTAGGTACTGCCTCTTGTTCTTTTTTTTGTGGTGAGTTTTTCCGCCTTGTCATTTTTTCAGATAAGAGTATATGAAGGAGCAAATAAAGTACTAAAAGGGTGGCAAAGACCCCAGGAAAATGCCCTTTAACCAAATCAGAAGAGATCCCAAATCATGGAGGGGAGAAAGGGGATAAAAAGAAGTTCAGAAAAAAAAAATTAAAAAAAAAAAGAAAACAACGAAAAAATATAAAAAAGAAAAAAATATATATATATTAGACTGGTAACTAGAACAGGGTCACCCCCTTAATGGTGGGGTATTTTGGTCTCTTAGAAGAAAGTACCTCCCCAAATTTTAAAGAATGAAAAACGTTTATAAGGGTAAACAGTGAAGGGATGGAATATGCCTATAAATATGAAAAACAAAAAAATTTTTTTTTTAAATTTCTAAATAAAAGGAGTAGATTAAGTTGGTTGGGAGAATAAAGAAAAACAAAGTGGAGAGAATTTGCTCAGACTGGAGACTAGAACAAGCCCGGAGCTAGATTTAGGGTATATTTTGATCCACTAGAGGAAGTTGTACCCCAAATTTTTTAGAAGTAAAAACCCTTATGTGAATACAAAAAATAAGTTTAAATACTATGAAGGATAAAATATGACTATAATAATGAAGGTTCAAAAAAAGATTATTATTTTTTTTGGAAAGGTATTGTTAAGATAAACTAGTTATAAAATGTTAAAAAAAGAAAAGGGTAAAAGTTAAAAAATTTAGCAGAAAAAGAAAACAAGAAACAAAATAAAATTAAAGAAAAAATTAAATTAACTGCAAGACTAAAGAATCATGGGGAGAAAGCCATGAATTCCGCGCTTTGCTTTCTCCTCCTCTGGAGTTCTGCTGCTCTCCTTGTTAAGTGAACTTGGTCTTGGCTGGATTTCTTGTTGATCTTCTGGGGGAGGGGCCTGTTGTAGTGATTCTCAAGTGTCTTTGCCCGAGGCAGAGCTGCACCGCCCTTACCAGGGGCCAGGCTAAGTAACCAGCTTGGTTTCGCTTTAGGGAGCTTTTGTTCCCTGAGCGCTTTCCGTAGAGTCCGGAGGACGGGAATGAAAATGGCGGCCTCCCAGTCTCCAGTCCCCAGAGGAGCCGAGAGTTCGGGGCCCCACTCCTCAGTGCGCCCTCAGAGAAAAGCCCCAGCCACTCCCATCTCCCTGGCCTCCGTCCGCGCTCCGAGCTCACCCAGCCTGTGACCGGTTCAAGGTAACCCTGAGCTGAGAGCTCACTCCTCGGCTCTGTCTCTGTAGCCGGCTTCCCACTCCGATACCTGCGAGCTCTGCGACACTCAGACACCCCCGCTCCTTCTGTGACCCTGCAGGACCTGGGGCCACACTGGCCCCACGTGGGCTTCACCTCGGTTTAGCCTCTGGAGCGATGTCCCTCAGCGGAGCAGATTTTTTTTTTTTTTTAAGATTTTATTTATTTGTCAGAGAGAGAGAAGGAGAATGAGCGAGCACAGGCAGACAGAGGCAGAGGGAGAAGCAGGCTCCCTGCCGAATAAGGAGCCCGATGTGGGACTCGATCCCAGGACGCTGGGATCATGACCTGAGCCGAAGGCAGCTGCTTAACCAACTGAGCCACCCAGGCGTCCCACGGAGCAGACTTTTAAAAGTCCCGATTTAGTGCTCCGTTGCTCCGCCGCTTGCTGGGAGCCGGCCCCTCCCCCGCGGTCTATCCTCCCGTTGCTTTCAATTCACTTCTTCGCCGGTCCTACCTTTCAGAAAGTGGTCGATTTCCTGTTTCCAGAATTGCTGTTCTTCCTCTCTTCGATCTCCCGTTGGATTTGTAGATGTTCGCAATGGTTTGATAAGCTATCTAGCTGATCTCCTGCTACCTGATGTCGTCTCAGCTGCTACTTCTCTGCCAACTTGACTCCTCCTCCCAACTAATGCATCTTGAACACTACGTTGAAAACTAATAATGTACTATACAGTGGCTAACTGAACATAATGAAAAAAATCCATTTTTTTTTGTAGAGCATATCTGTCTCCACCTCTGTTAAACCTGGGAATGATCATTTAAAAGATTGGTAGAAGCACATAAATCTTATTTATTTATTTATTAAATAGATCTTTAATTTATTTATTTATTTATTTATTTATTTTTATTTATTTATTTATTTATTTAATTTATTAAATAGATTTTTATTTATTTTATTAAATAGATTTTTATTTATTATTATGTATTATGTATTTATTATTATGTATTATTATACAACTTGGAATGGATTTGAGACAAATTGTGCCATAAGCAGATTTTCTTTAAGTGGCTAAACAAAGTTTAAAAAGCAAGTAACAATAAAAGAAAATATTTCTGGTACAAGACCAGCAGTACAAAAAAATAGTGTACGAGTACCTGGATAATACACCCGTTTTGCAATAGTGCAACTTTTAAGTACATATTGTTGACTGTCCATATTCCACGCAGAGTTACAACTCCACACTTCCAACAACAACATGCTGACAGTTCCTAAAGAAAACTACTTAAAAAAAAAAGCATAACCCAGATTTTTATTTGAATTTGCTTGTTGCATGCCAGAGAGATTGAACATTTTTTCTTTTTTTGCCTTTTCTATGTGTTAATGATTGTCCCTTTCTTATTCTGGTTTATATTAAGGGTATCATCTCTTTTTTTGGGTCATGTGTTGAAGGTACTTTTTCCAGGTTTTAAATTTACCTCTTAATGTTAAAGATGTTTTTCAGGGATATCTGGATGGCTCAGATGGTTAAGTGTCTACCTTCGGCTCAGGTCATGATCCCTGCGTCCTGGGGTCGAGTCCTGAATCCAGCTCCCTGCTTTGTGGACAGCCTGTTTCTTTCTCTCACTCTGCCTGCCGCTGCCCTGCTTGTGCTCTCTCTCTCTCTCTCTCGGTCAAATAAATAAACACAATCTTTTAAAAAAAAGATGTTATTCATACTGAAATTCTAATTCGGTCTAGTCGAATCTGCAGATTTTTTCTTATGTAGATGTTTATTCCTCTATGTAGATTTTTTTTATGTGTATGAGGGTTGATACAATTTCAAGTTAAGGAACATTTTCTTCTACTTAAGAATTATATATTAAATTTCATTCTTTAACCTCATCACAAATTATTTCTGGCATATAATGCAAGATGAAGTTCAAATTTTTATTTTAGTTTCTTCCTTTGCTACTGGGATAGTCAAATTTTAAAATAGTCACTCTTAATGAGTGAATTTTGTTGATTTATTTTTTCCTAGAAAATAGTCTACTTTAATGAGATTTTAAAAATTTATTAGCCTGAGGGCACCTGGGTGGCTCAGTGGATTAAGCCACTGCCTTCAGCTCAGGTCGTGATCCCGGGGTCCTGGGATCAAGTCCCGCATCGGGCTCTCTGCTTTGGTGGGGAGCCTGCTTCTCCCCCACCTCTCTGCCTGCCTCTCTGCCTACTGGTGCTGTCTGTCAAATAAATAAAAAGATCTTAAAATAAATTTTTATTAGCCTGAGTTACACAAAGTGTTGTTTATAGTGAAAAAGAAAATCTTTCTCATTTCTAATATTTTACATTTAAAATGGTTTAGCTTTTGTCTCAGATTTTCTAGAGCTATTTTAATTTTTTTATCAAAATTTTAAGTTTTTTCAAAGATTTTATTTATTTATTTGACAGAGAGAGAGCACAAGTAGGGGGAGCAACAGAGGGAGAGGGAGAAGCAGGCTCCCTGATGAAGGACTTGATCTCAGGACCCTGGGATCATGACCTGAGTCAAAGGCAGGCCCTTAACCAACTGAGTCACCCATGTGCCCCCTTTTCCCAAGTTTTTATTTAAATTCCAGTTAGTTAACATACAGTGTAATATTAGTTTCAGGTGTACAATATAGTGACTCAGCACCTCCATACAAGATCTGGTGCTCATCACAACCAGTGCACTCCTTAATCTCTATCACCTGTTTCATCCCCCCACCTCCCCACTTCCCCTCTGGTTACCCTCAGTTTGTTCTCTATAGTTACGAGTCTGTTTCATGATGAGGTTTGCCTCTCTTTTCCCCTATGCTCATTGTTTCTTAAATTCCACATATGAGTGAAATCATATAGTATTTGTCTTTCTTTGACTGACTTTTTTCACTTAGCATATACTCCCTACCTCCGTCCATGTCATTGCAATCCAATTAAAAAGTGGGCAGAAGACATGAACAGGCATTTCTCCAAAGAATACATCCAGATGGCCAACAGACACTCAACATCACTCATCATCAGGGAAATACAAATCAAAAGTAATATGAGATATCACTTCCAGAAGTATTTTTTTTAATTTAATTGTCCCTTGGGTAATTTAACGAGTCAATTTATCAACAATGAAATTCATTAGTTTTTGCTTTTATATTTATTCTTCTTACTTTAGTTCATTCTTTTTCTAACATCTCATCTTGAATGCTTAATCTATTCATTTCTACCTTTTCTTATTGAATAATGACACATGTGAAATGATACATTTTAATGTGTGAATAGTTTGGCCACTGCATCTCCTGTATTTCAATATGTAGAAGTATCGTATTTTATTATTTTTGAAATAATTTGTAATAATGATCTTGACTTTTACTTCAATTCGTTATGCAAGAGAATGTTAATTTCTGAGAAGTTGGTATTTTAAAAACTTAAAACTCTGGTTTCTAGTTGTATTGCTTTATAATTAGAATGTGTTCTATACATTTATTTTTGCAGCTTATTGAGCTATCCATTGTGGCATAATAAATGATCAATTTTTATTACTTTCTTGAGTGCTAGAAGGAAGCCGCCTCCCATTATTGTACCATACCGTTTGTTAAATCAATGTAATTAATTGATATTATTCACATCCTTCTTGTCCTAATTTTTGTTCATTTTCCCATCAAAGATTTAAGTGTATTTAATTATCTCACTACTAATTTTTCTCCTCAATATTTATATAACAATGTACTTCAATGAAATTGCTTGGCACATAGAAATCTAATATTTTTCATTATGTGTTTTATCCTTTATGATTTTCTTTATCTTATTAAAGGTTTCTTTTTTGAACTTTGAGCTCTACTTTTCTGGTAACAATATTGTGATCCTAATTTTTTCTTAAGTGGCCCATCCTGTATTTCTCCATTTCTTTCACTTTTAAACATTTTTGGGGTGTGTGTTTCTTGGTTTTGGAGTTTTGTTTTTTTGTTTGTTTGCTTGTTTTGGAGTTTTTTTTCTTGGTTTTGGACTCCTTTCAGTACCATGGAATTTAGTTGTGTATAGGGGAGAGTTTACTCATGTTTGAGAATTTTTATCATTAAGAGAATTGTTAAACTCATTTGAATTTATTTTGTAAAGCCTAGCATGATATTTTCTGCTACTTTATACTTTCTTGTTGTTTTATTATTTTCTGTGTTTTAGGGAGTTTATGTTATTATTGGTTCTTGGTGTTTTTGAACAGCAATATTAATTTTTATATATATATGTATGTATATATACACACACACACACATATATATATATATATATATATATATATATATTTTTTTTTTTTTTTTTTTTTTTTTTTTTTTTTTTTTTTTTTTTTTTTTTTTTTTGGAGAGAGAGAGAGATGGCACATATGTGAGCAGCAGGGGGAGCACCAGACGGAGGAAGAGAATCTTAAGCAGGCTCCACACCTGGTATGGAGCCAGACCCACCGCCCCCGTGTTCATGACCCTGAGGTCACAACCTGAACTGCAATTAAGAGTCAGATGCTTAAATGACTGAGCCACCCAGGTGTCCTGCTTTAAATAATTTTTTTAAAGAAGTGAACATGGAGGACGTGGGGACGCCTGGCTGACTCAGCTGGTAGAGTGTGTAACTCCTGATCTCATGGTTGTGAGTTCAAGCCCCATGTTGGGGGCTGAGATGACTTAAAAATGAAATACTTAAAAATAAAAATAAAAAATAAGGAAAGTGAACATGGATAGCATTTTTTTTCCCCCTGAGCCTTTGCCTACTAAGTATAAATTGGCTGAGTATAATATTTTGGTTTTAACTCATATCAGAGCAGAAGTACAAGAACTGGCTGATTTTTGTTCCTTTGTCCTTTGTAAGAACCCCATTTTTTCTTTTTAAAACCACTGCGTACATGTAGTGTTGCTCTCTATATTCATGCTATTTTTTTTTTTTTAATATGAGGGGGCTTTTGAGTTGATCTGCAAACCAGTGGACATTTTCAGTGTGTATGTATTCATGAGTCTTTTCCATCTGAGCACATTTAATTTTTATTTTATCTTTGGTTATTGCTTCTGTTTCTTTTGCTCTAATGCCATTTTCAGAAATGCTTACTATCTTCATATTCCCCTTTTATATTCTTCCTCCCAATTTTCTCATGGTTTTTGTTTTTTCCCTTTCTCCAGGCAGTCTAGGATAGCATCTCACATTAGTGTTGTAAAACTTCCTGCTTTATCAGTTCTGTTTACGGACTGCCTCACCTGTATATTTTAATTCTGTGATGACGTTTTCAGTTTTTGTTAAATCTTAAAAGAAAATCCACCCATTGAAATTTCACTCGATCCTTTTATCTCATTGGACCATTCATATTTGTTATCTTTCCATATTGTCTGTCCTAACAGCGTCCTGCTTATTTCATGGATGACAGATCTTTGTGCTCTCTGTCAAGAACACAAAGTAGTTCTCTGGAATTTTCTTCTGTCCCTTACAGTGTATCATTTCTGAGGTCTTTTGCATAATCTTCCTTTGTTGTTGTCCTGCATTATTTTTTTCCCCTAAAGCTTATACTCTTTTCCACACTAGTTTCCCACACTTAGTTATCCTTCCAGGTATCTCTGAACCTTCAGTTGGTCAGTATTCGAGGGTGCGGTGTTCTACTGGCTCTCATGCAGGTGTATGGGTGTGGAGAGTGATCAGCTTTACAACTTGTGACCAACGTAATGTGAATAACTCAACATACAATTTGTGGTTTTAAACATTCATCAGGTGCCTGGGTGGCTCAGTTGGTTAAGTGTCAGCCTTTGGCTCAGGTCATGATCCCAGGGTCCTGAGATCGAGTCTCGCATCAGGCTTCCTGCTCAGCGGGGAGTCTGCTTCTCCCTCTCCCTCTGGCCTGCCACTCTGTCTACTTGTGATCTCTCTCTCTCTGTATGCCAAATAAATAAATCTTTAAAAGAGAAAAAAAATAAACATTCATTTACGACAGTGCTTCTCAATAGATGGTGACTTTGCCTCTCAAGGGACAGATGACAATGTCTGGAGACATTAGTTGCTGCAAATTGGGGAGGAGTGTGTGTGCTACTGGTATCTAGTGGACAGAGGCCAGGGATGCTGCTAAATATGCTGCAGTGCACAAAGAACTCTCTGAAAAGAATGATGCGGCCCCCGGTGTTAACAGTGTCCAACCTGAGAAATTCCGAGTTAAGACACTGTGTTCTGCTAAGGTGGCGTTTCACCCTAGTCCCTCTACCTTTGTTCACCTGAGCCTCTGAATCAATGGAACACACGTAAAATCCAATTTCCAGGACACATTGCTACTAGAAATATTTTTTTCCTTTTCTAGATTGAATTACTTTATGTGTAAGAAAGTCATGTTCCAGGATGCAGTTTACCATTTCCGGCTTTCCCTGCTTCAAGCCCATGGAACTCCTGTCTCTTAAAGGACATAGGACTCAGGGCATCGAAGTAGCAGTGTGAGAATGGGCAGGTTGGGCAAGGTCTTGTTCATTCACTCAGTCATTGTGCAGATAGTTAATTACCGCGCAATATGTCCTAAGCCCTGCGCGCCAGCCTCCTCAGAAGGCAGCATCCGTGTAATGGCAAGGGGACTGTTTGGTGGTTGGCTTGAGTCTCTGAGTGGGGCAGACACTGGGGAGATCCTTTTCAGGGTTTCTTGAGAAGAAACCTGAGTATCTTGAGGCAAGGCTCTGGTCTATTTTTTTCTAGCAACATCAGCGGCCTCACAATTAGTAAACCTGTCAGATTCTGGTTTTTTTCTGTCCTTTCTCATGATGAATATTTCTGTGTTTTCCTCTGTCTTCTCGACATTTTCATGGAAAGTTGACAAAGGCTGCATCAGGGGCTAATAAGCAGATGCCTTTTAAAGTTTTGTTTGATTTTCAGTAAGTACCTCTTACATGTCCCCAAACTCTAAGATCCTTAGAAGAAACTACATTTTATTTGTCTTTGCAACCCTTGTGGAATCCTGTAGTGATGTTTGGCAATGACTTGTTCAATGATTAGATTTTATCTGCATTCATAACACAAGGGCCAGAGAGAATTTACTGCATATCTCTTTGGAATTTATAATGTGCTAAAGTGAGGGGTAGTGGTTTGACTCTAAAGGTGGGGCTTGTAGAGAATCTGGGCAGTGTTGCCTGGAGCTCTAGGGTAGGCATTTTGACAGTCATGGTTGCAGAACATTTTGAACTGCTTTCCCCAACATCATCTGCAGAAAAGCCCATATAAGCGCCAACAGCAGCAGCAGTGAGAGCTGCTTTCTTTTCATATTTTATTGGATAGAAATATATTAACTCCAGGACCATCTGGCCAATAAGAAGAAACCAAAGCAGGTGTCATAAATATGGGGATCGATCATCTTTTGATAGCCACAGAGTAACCTTTTTCTTTCCCTCGTGGCTGTGTCGGCAGCACCCCTCCCCCATTTCTGGGTGAGCCCTGAAGCAATTATACCAAAGGCGTGGACATCTGGAGCCCCTCGGGAAGCATGGCATGGAGACATTATATAATTCAATGGGATAGACAATCTTTAGGGCATGTCTGCAAAGCACTGGGGCACAGAAGCTGAGGAACAATGGCAGGGAGGGTAAAGGGCAGATGAACCTCTCTTGCCCAGATGGAGGGGACAGAGCACACCTGGTTATTCCAAATACCACTCTCCTGGGCATTTCCCTGTAAGAAGACCTGTTTCAGAGGCTCTGGGTCACTTCCCTCTGTCATCATTTCCATCTCCAAGCACCTGGCCTAGTGGTTATCATCCTTGGATTTGAGTTTAGAAATCCCGGTTCTAGTCTTGACTGCCACTCATCAGCTGTGTGACTTGGGGTAAGCCCCCTTCCCTCTCTGGGTCTCAAGCGCCTCAGGTGTAAGTAAGGAGATTAGATAGAGAATGCACAAAATTCTGATTCTATGACACGGAGAGGCATTTCTGATCATTGTGTAAAAAGTGAGTTTTTTGGTCAGCAACTCTGCCTGGTTGTTGGGAGCTTTGCCACACCGTAAATCGGTGTAAGCAGGGGGGTCAGTCCAGCTGCAGAATTCAGGTAGGAGGGTGAAACTGCATCTCTTGCTGTCTCTCTTTTTGCAACTTTCTGCCTTATTTCTACCCCCATCATATTGTGCACATGACTGATTCTATGATTCTACCCACTGCTCCTTAAGGACTCCCTTTAAGGCACTGAAAGTCTTTTTTTTTTTTTATTTTTAAGATTTTATTTGTTTATTTGACAGAGAGAGAGACAGCACAAGCAGGGGGAGTGGCAGGCTGAGGGAGAGAGATAAGCGGGCTCCCTGCTCAGTGATGGGGAGCTCAATCCCAGGACTCTGGGATCATGACCTGAGCTGAAGGCAGATGCTTAACCGACTGAGCCATCTAGGTGCCCGTAAAAGTCTTAAGTATGCCTCACTCCCACTTTGTCCCTTTGATTTTTAGAGATCAGAGTCCTTCTCATGTGGCAGGATGGCAGGGGAAGATAGATAACACAAAAAGGATGAAATTGTTTTGTATTTGGAATTACAGTAATGATCATTTATTGAGCACTTATCATATATATATAATATATAAAATATGTATATACATTATATATATATATATATATAGGAATGGTACCAAGGGCTTTGCTTAAATAACAACAATAATAATAGCTAATACTTATTAATTCTTATGTGCCAGTGCCAGGTACTATTGTAAACACATTACATATATATTTAGTCATTGAATTCTCATAACTGTCCATTGCAGTACATGCTGTAGCATTTTATAGATGATAAAGGGAAGCACAGAGATGGTAAGTGACTTTTCCAAGGTCATGCAGTTAGTGAATAGCAGAGCTGGCCTTAACACCCACATAATCTGAATATAGAACCCATGCTTTTAACTACCACATTATACAGGCTCCATTGTCTTTTTTTAGTTCTCTCAACCCTGTGAAGCTCCTAAAATTTAATTGCCCTAGAATGACAGATGGACAAGCTGGGCCTTAGAGAGAGGAGGTAATTTGCTTTAGATCACACAGCTAGAGCTAGTATTTAAACTCGGGTTTGAGTGACTCAAGCCCAGGTTTCTAATCACTGGATCTTTTAAAAAAATTCTCTTTGGATGAAATACCCTGCGAGATAGCTCTGTCTGATCTTATCATGCCCACTGGCCAGATGAGAGTGTCCAGGCTCAGAAGTGAAGTATTTCAAGTCACACAGGACTCCATAATTCTCCGGTCCCCGCTCATTGACCCACACTTTATCGTATGCCTTCACACACCCGCCCTCCCCCACCAAGTGACCACCCTGCATTCTACATTGAGAGATGAGGCAAGACATGGAAATATCCAGAGCAGAGAAAATACAGTGACTGACATTCTCGCTCTGCCAGAAAGGACAGCTAGGAGATGTCTTTTCTGAAAGCAGTCTTTGATAAAGGGAGAGGAGGAAAGCATGAAGACATCGCGTCCCTGGGTGGGAGGAGAGGGCAGGATGGATTGCGGAGGGTTTGCACCGAAGAGAAGGCGGGGGCTGAAGTGGTTGACGTCAAACCCGGAGCTACGCAGTTTTAACTGGAACTGGCTTCCTTTAATGCACACCTTTTCTGCACTGAATCAATTTTCTCTCTGTAAATTTGGGTTTCTTGCAGCATAGATACATTTCCAACCCAGTCTCATTGCCAGGAGTCCAGTTTCCATCCAGAAAGGGGGAGGGGTCCGGTCTCCACGCGGTGACGGGTATGCAACCCCACCGCAGTGCCCAGACGGCCACGCTCGTGCGCGGCAGGGGGCGCGTGGATTGGGCCGCTGCGGGGGCACCGCGAATGGGGAGGTTGCTGGGCTGTCTCTGGGGCTGAGAGGCGAGCTGAGTCCCCCTCCAACCCGCATCAGGCACCTCCAGCCTTGCCTGGCAACACTGTAGCCCTGGGTCTGGGCAGCTGGGAGGGCTCGGCATCGCTGCTTTCAGTGATGCGTGGACTGGGAAAGGCGAGAGAGGACCGACGCATTGCGGAGGCAGCCGAGGCAGTCCTCAGGACTCTCCTGCTGGGGCAGTGGGAGGTGGAATAGAGAGGGTGGGTGACCTTTCAGGAACCGGACAACTGGTCAGCAAAGGCGATCGTTCAACTCGTTTTCTTTTATGGAGTAGAAGGCAGGGGTGTTTACAGAGCATTATTCCCGGAGATCTAGGGTGATTCAGAATGAGGCAGAGGTCAGGGACCAGGCAAGAGCTGAGGATGTCAGGAATGGGTGACTCCATGACTTGGGTTACGAGGGCATTTTTCCAGTCACCATAGAGACCCTGAGGTATTTTGGACTGAAGGCTGGGGGTTGGGGGAGGACCCTTTATGTTTGGTGGCTGGGAAAACAAAGAAGAGCTGAATATAGAACGAGGAGAATGGGGTTTGTCTTTTCGCCGCTGTGCTCATTTGCTCTGTGACCTGTGTGATCACATCCCTGGGCCATCTGTGATGGGGCTACTAGTTGCTCTCCTTCCTTTGCAGGGTTGACCAAGGATCCGGCAAAGCACATCACAGAGATTTGTGATAACTTCACGAACAGGGCAAATCCCATACCTTGCTCCCCGTGGAGAGCTTTAAAGTGGGCTGGGATCAGAGGAATTTCTCTAATAAAGAGCTGGGGTCAGAGGACTCTCACATCTCCCCCACTGGGGATCCATCTGTGGATCATTGCGTGGGAGTTCTCACAGGTGATGACAGAGCCAGAGCCACTTGTCCAGGTCACCCTTTGTGATGGGCAGTGACCAGAATCCCAGCTTCCAGTTCTTGGTGGTGGGGCTGCACCCATTAGATGATACTGCCATCGTCAGCTTTTGAATGGGGCACTCTACGTCACGGCAACAGTTCCCTTGCTGCCCCCAACACAATCAGCAATTTCCCTTAGGTAGTAATCTAAGCACGACACCTGATGCCGATCTACGATTGACAAACATGATTGACCAGAAAATGGGCAGTAGACCCAGGGAAGAGTGAAACTGGAGGCTTAGGGGTGTCAACCGGCCCAACTCTCTCATTTTTATCCTAACACTGGCTTCTGTCGCTCACTTTGTTCATGTGCTGCTTGTGTTCTTTCCAGGGATTAATCTTGTATAATTCAGTGAAGTCAGACTTTTATTCTGTCTCTTCTACCTTGGAGGAATTTGAATCATAGAAGAGGTTAAATAGGGCCGGATGTCACAGAGCGAGAAGAAGAAGAACCAGAGTTTGAGCCCAGGTAAGGGAAGCTGGTGGCCACGGTTATCCAACCTGTGGCCAAGCTGGGCCAGAAGCACAGAATTTCAGAGCAGGAAAGAAAATCGGGCTCCTCACATCCAGCTCCTCCTGGTGTGGCTAGAGATCCTATGTGTAGAGAGGGTAGGCTGCCCCACATGTCCCCTGGGAGTCGCAGCAGAACTGGGATGTGACCTCAGGCCTCCTATCTTCCAACATCCTTTCTTTTCCTTAGGCTCTTCAAGTCCAGATACCTCCAGCTTCAGTGACTTCTCCAAGAAACTAAGGAGTAAAAGAGGACTGACAAATTCTTCCCTCTAAAGACCATGGAGACAGTTTATGAAGGTAACTTAAAAACAAGCAAGTCCTGTGCGCACGAACCCATACCCCACTCTATCAGTGTGGGATTGTAGCAGGGACACATCTTAACCAGAACTGTGCCTCTCCGCAACGGAACAACCCAAGCGGTAACAACAGACGCATGCATGAGAAAACTATTTAAATTGTGAAGGCCTTTCTGCCTACCATTCCCTCCCAGGGTGGAAAGCTCCGGAGTACACACAAGATGGGAGACCTGAAAGGCAGGGGCTCCATTGGTCTAGATTTCTGCGGTCTCTTTTATTGGGAACATTTTTGTCATACCGAGTGATATGCCAGTGTTTCAAGGTTTGAATTTTTACACACAGCATAGCTGCTGTCTATATGTATTGCCATCCAGGGCTGATACAAAAGATCATGTTTACTATAGTCTACTTGTGAGAGATTTATGGGCTTTTCAAAGATAGTTTTGATTAGGTATTATTTTCACTCTTTGCTCTGACATCAGAAGTTGACTCCATCTGTAAGCATCCCTGAAAGGCTTTTTCTCCTGCCCAAATTGCTTCTAAACCAGACCGCTGTGGTGTTGAATATTATTCACTTGTTTAAGGCAGTGAAGATTCATGTGAAGAAAAACCTCAGTAAGTCATTAATACTTTAGTGTGGGCAAATTTTCAAAAGAACTCGAAGCTAGAGCGTGTGGGATATGGTACAGATATATTTTGATTATGGGGATTGAATGAAAAAAAGGAGCTACTCTACGACCCAGCAATTGCGCTACTAGGTACTTACCCAAAGGATAAAAGCTTAGTGATCCAAAGGGGGCACCTGCACCCCCGTGTTTCTAGTAGCAATGTCCACAGTAGTCCACAGAATATGGAAAGAGCCCAGATGTCTGTCAACAGATGAATGGATAAAGATGTGGTATGTAATGGAATATTACTCAGCCATCAGAAAGGATGAATACTTGAACATTTACACTGACATGGATGGAACTGGAGGGGATTATGCTGAGCAAAATAAGTCAATTAGAGAAAGATAATTATATGATTTCACTCCTATGTGGAATTTAAGAAATGTAACAGAGGACCATATGGGAAGGGAGGGAAAAATAAAATAAGATGAAATCAGAGGGGAGGACAAACCATAAGAGACTCTTAACTCTAGGAAATAAACCAAGGGTTGCTGGAGGGGCGGTAGGGGGGATGGGATAACTGGGTGATAAGCATTAAGGAGGGCATGTGATGTAATGAGCACTGGGTATTATATGCAACTGATGAATCATTAAACTCTACTTCTGAAATCAATGATACACTATATGTTAATTAATTGAATATGAATAAAAGAGAATTAAAGAGAAAAAAGGGATGAGGAATATGGGAGACTAGACTAAGGACAGCAAGCTAAAAGATTAGATGTGAGAATACAAAACCAGTACCCCCCATCTCCTTGTTTCCCTCAGGGCAGCCCTCCCATTGCCCCTTCCCCCAAATGCTTCATTTATTTGTTTTTGTTTTTTTTTTTTCTGTCTCTAAAACTAGTAGCTGCTATTTGAGTCCAACTTCTTTCCGCCATTCCTTCTGCTTTGGGAACTGAATTGCTCCCTGTTGTAGGCAATGATTTTTAATATTCATTATCTCTTCCTTTGAGTATGTAATGAGAACTGTGGAGCCTTTTCTGGGAAGTATGCATGTGTTTCTGAAGTTTTACCTAGAAATTCAGAGGGTTCACTGGTCCTAAGATTACATGCTTCTAGTCCATCTAGTGCAATGTATGATATGAAGTGAGGAGGGTTAGGTATTAGGAGAAGTTACTTCTGTAAGCATGAATTTTGTCATTTACAGGACTGGGGGTGAGGTGACCCCCACGGTGATGTGGACAGTGCAGTTCAAATTATAAACTTCAGAAAAGCCCTGGGAGAAGGAATTGGGGCAGAGGTAGAGTCCTGGTGGTGATGCTTGCTCTCCATTCTTGGATCTGAGCAACCTCTGACCAGTAGAGTTCTGTCTGATTCATACTGGAAATCCAGAAGGCTCAATGTCATCTGGTTGGTCCTCTTAGCTCCTTATGGAGTGGGAGTGGCTATTTAGGCTTCCCTTAGGGGTAACTGACTCTCTGTGCCCCTGAACATGTTTGAATATTCATGTGCTTGCTTCTGCTCACCATATTGTTCACTCTTCCCAGCTGGCTTGTCTCCTGTGTCTGAGCCCCTAGCTCTTTCAGAATAAGGTCAGGCTCTATTACTGCTGGGTGGAACAGCTTGGTTTTGTTTGATGTCTAGAGAAGAATGGTGCCCAGGTTGAAGAGGCAGGAGGCGGGGAGAGGCCGAGGGAGGGGTGCTCTAGCTCAGCTGTAGCTCTTTTGAGAGGTGAAAGGAAGATTTATGATGCTGTTTGTCAACCAAAAGATGGATGGAGGTACCCAGACTGTGAACTCCATGTTTGAAGTGGGAGGTTATGGTAATAAATGGGGCCCCTGGAGATGGAGCTGTTGGTGGTGGAGACCGTTTCTCTTAACAGAGATGGTTCCCAAGCCCCTCCTTTCTCTTGATCCCCTAATGGGCATTCTTTGTTCTTCTGCTGAGTCTGTCACACTGTTTTGAGCATAGTCAACTACTGATTGATTATCTGTGTTCATGAAGGGGAGTGTCATCACGCTGAGAAGAGATCTTTCATGTTGGTGTCCTTGAAAAATGGAACAATGGAAAATGCAAAAGCAGCTTATTTTTGGCTTCAGAATTCTCATGCTTTGCTTGAACTATTGGGAACAACCTATATGCATATGATTCCCCGTATTTTATGTGTACTTTTGATCTCCCCTCATTTAGCACCATCTAGGGAGCTAGAGGACAGAGAGGAGCTGGAAATGCTCTCAAAGAATGCCCCTGGAATGCAACATGCACTACTTCTCCTGGGAAAAGTTCTTTGAAAACCAGGACTCTGTGATCAAATACTTTTGGGAAATGCTGTATACATATCAAGGCCTTACAGAGTTAAAATTAAAATGCACACTGGCATATGAAAAGGTTGGGAAAGTTCTGTAGTAAAGAATACAGTTTCTGTTTAAAGTTTTCCATTATTTTTGATCACAGAACCTTTTTTTTTTTAAAAAATTCCGTAACACTTACTAAATCCCTCCAGACTTAGTGTTATTCAGAGCTTCCTTTGGGAAGCCTTGATGGTAAAAAGAGGAATAGGAATAGGTAATAACTAATGTCCAACACAGCTGTGGAGCAGAGATTAGATGTTTTTTAAGTCCAGCATTGGTGCAGACTTGATGCATGACTTTTGCAAACTTTCCATATCTTGTTTTTGAAATAATCTTCATACGTATAGTTGATACTGTTTAAAATGGGCCTTTACCGGATGTGGTTATAAACGGATTTGTTGCAGTAAAACTTTTGTTTAAAATCTCTTTGTTGAGGTACAATTGACATTGAATAGACTGCACGTATTTAAAGTGTACAGTTGGATACATTTTGGGATGTGTGCACATCTATGAAAGGGTACTGAAATCTGACCATAATCGTGAATTTCTCTTTTTCTCCTTGAAGTTCTGTTTTTGTTTCATGCACGTTGAAGTTCTATTACTAAATGCATAAACATTTAGGATTGTTATGATCTCTTAATGAATCTATCCCTCTATCATTTTGAAGTGATCTTCTTTATCTCTGCAAGTATTCTTTGCTCTAGAGTATATTTTGTCTGATGTTAGTAACTATTCCAAGTTTCTTTTGATTCATATTGGTGGGCTATATCTTTATCCATCCTTTCACTTTTAACCCATTTATGTCTTTATATTTAAAAATGTTTCTATGTAGCAGCACATAGTAGGTCACTCTATTTTTTTAATCTGACCTGATAATTACTGCCTTTTAATTAGGAATTTAGACTGTTTACACTTAATGTGAATATTGATCTGGTTAGGTTTAAATCCACTTTGTTACTGTTTGTTGTTTGATTTGTCCCATCTGTTACTTGTTTTCCTTTCCCTGTTTTTTTTTTTAATCTTCTTTTGGGTTAATTATTTTTTATATCTTCATTGGGCTGTAAGCCATACCTCCTCATTATTTTAGAGGTTGCTTAGGAATTATAGTATTCATCTTAAACTTACCATAGTCTACCTTCCAGTGATATTGTGTTACTTCATATATGGTATAAGAGCCTTACCATAGTATACTTCTATTTCTCCCTTCTTAGGCTTTGTGCTAATGTTGTCATATTTGACTTTCCCTTGTTATAATCTCCACAATTATTTTTGTTTGCAAAGTCAATTATCTTTTAGAGAGATTTAAATAATAATACGATCTCCTGTATTTATCTACATAATCACTATTTCCAGTGATCTCTATTGTTTAGTATTGACCCATTTTCCCATTTGCTATTACTGTCCTCTTGTGTGAAAGACTTTTTTTTAACATGTCTTGTAGGACAGGTCTATTGATAATAAATTCCTTCAGGTTTTATTTGTCTGGAAAAGTTTTTATTTTATCTCCACTTTTTAAAAGATCTTTTTGCTGAGATTAAAATTCCAGATTGGTCATCTCCCCCCCGCCCCCCAATCACTTTAAACTTGCTGGTATTGTTTCTGCGGGAGAAACCTGCTGTTGTCCTTATTTCTGTCTCTGTGTATGTGATGTTTCTTTTTTCCTTTGGCTGCTTTTAAGACTTTTCTTTTTATCATTGTTTTGGGCAATTTGATTCTGATATGCCTCAGTGTAGTTTTCTTAAAAAAATTTTTTTTTTGTACTTGGTGTTTGTTGAGCTTTCTGGGGGCTGTGGGTGTTATGGAGTGAATTGAACACTTCCAAAACTAATAGCTTAATTAAATTTATGTTAATTTGTTAAGTCCCAACTCCCAATACATCAGAATATGACTTTCTTTGGAAATAAGGTTGTTGTAAATGTTATTTGCAGTTGATGTTTTGAAGGTGGGCCCTAAATAATATGACTAGTATCCTACAAATGGAAGAAATTTGGACACAGACATACATACACAGGGAAAATTTCATGTGACAATGAAAGCAGAAATTGAGGTAATGCTTCTATAAGCCAAGGAATGGCAAAGATTGCCAACAAATACTAGAAACTAGGAGAGAGGCATGGAACAGATTCTTCCGCACAGCCCTCGGAAAGAATTAATCCTACCAACAACTGGATTTCAGACATCTAGACTTCAAATCTGTGAGATAATAAATTTGTTTTTTTTTTAAATTTATTTATTCATTTTAGAGTAAGAGAGCATGGCAGGGTGGGGCAGAGGGAGGGGGAGAGAGAGTCTTAAGCAGACTTGGTGCTGAGTGTGGAGCTTGATGCAGGGCTCAGTCTCACAAACCTAAGATCACAACCTGAGCCAAAACCAAGAGTTGGATGCTAAACTGAGCCTCCCAGGCACCCCTAAATTTCTTCTTTTTTTAAAATTTAAATTCATTTAGCCAACATATAGTGCATCATTAGTTTTAGATGCAGAGCTCAGTAATTCATTAGTTGTGCCTATAACACCCAGTGCTCATCATATCATATGCCCTCCTTAATGCCTATTACCCAGTTACCCCATACTCCCCCCCACCTCTCCTCCAGCAACGTTTAGTTTGTTTCCTGTAGTTTCTCATGGTTTGTCTCCCTCTCCGATGACTTCCCATTCAGTTTTCTCTCCTTTCCTCTATGATCCTCTGCCCTGTTTGTTAAATTCCACAATGAGTGAAATATATAATTGTCTTTCTCTCATTGACTTCACTCAGCAAAATACCCTCCAGTTCTATCTATGTTGATGCAAGTGGTAAGATTTCATCCTGTCTGAAGATAGAGTAGTACTCTATCTTCAGACAGGATGAAATCTTACCACTTATTTCACTCAGCACAATACCCTCTAGTTCCATCCACATCTTTGCAAATGGCAAGATTTCATTTCTTTTGATGGCTGCATAGTATTCCATTGTATATATATACACCACATCTTCTTTATCCATTCATCTGTTGATGGACATCTAGGTTCTTTCCATAGTTTGGCTATTATGGACATTGTTGCTATAAAAATTTGGGTTTATAACATTTGGGTTTAGTTGACCATAGAGTTGAAGGTCCATTTCTGGGCTTGCTTTTCTGTTCCACTCATCTATGTGTCTGTTTTTGTGCTTACCATACTGCCTTGATGATTACAGCTTTGTAATAGAGCTTGAAGTCTGACATTGTAATACCACCAACTTTGGTTTTCTTTTTCAACATTCCTCTGGCTATTTGGGGTCTTTTCTGGTTCCATATAAATTTTAAGATTATTTGTTCCATTTCTTTGAAAAATATTGATGGCATTTTGATAGGGACTGCATTAAATGTGTAGATTGCTTTAGGTAACATAGACTTTCACAATTGTGAAATTGTGAAAAAATTTTCACAATATTTGTCCTTCGAATCCATGAGCATGGAACGTTTTTGCATTTCTTTGTGTCTTCCTCAATTTCTTTCATGAGTACTTCATAATTTTCTGAGTACAGATTCTTTGCCTCTTTGGCTAGGTTTATTCCTAGGTATCTTATGGTTTTGGGGACAATTGTAAATGGGATTAACTCCTTAATTTCTCTTTCTTCTGTCTTGGTGGTGGTGTATAGAAATATAACTGATTTCTGTGCATTGATTTTATATCCTGACACTTTACTGAATTCCTGTACAAGTTCTCACAGTTTTGGAGTGGAATCCTTGGGTTTTCCACATAGAGTATCATATCATCTACAAAGAGTGAGAGTTTGATTTCTTCTTTCCTGATTTGGATGCCTTTAATTTCTTTTTGTTGTCTGATTGCTGAGGCTAGGACTTCTACTACTATGTTGAATAGCAGTGGTGATAGTGGACAGCCCTGCTGTGTTCCTGACCTTAGGGGAAAAGGTCTCAGGTTTTCCCCATTGAGAATGATATTCACTGTGGGTTTTTCATAGATGACTTAGATGATATTGAGGTATGTACCCTCTATGCCTACACTGTAAAGAGTTTTGATCAAGAAAGGATGCTGTACTTTGTCAAATGCTTTTTCAGCATCTATTGAGAGTATCATATGGTTCTTGTTCTTTCTTTGATTCATGTATTGTATCACATTGATTGATTTGTGGATGTCGAACCAACCTCGCAGCCCAGGAATAAATCCCACTTGGTCGTAGTGAATAATCCTTTTAATATATGGTTGGATCCTATTGGCTAGTATTTTGGTGAGAATTTTTGCATCTGTGTTCATCAAGGATATTGGCCCGTAACTCTCCTTTTTGGTGGGGTCTTTGACTGGTTTTGGGATCAAGGTAATGATGGAGTCATAAAATGAGTTTGGAAAAAAAAATAAAATGAGTTTGGAAGTTTTCCTTCCATTTCTGTTTTTTGGAACAGTTGCAGGAGAATAGGTATTAATTCTTCTTTAAATGTTTGGTAGGGGGCGCCTGGGAGGCTCAGTTGGTTGGGCAACTGCCTTTGGCCGAGGTCAATTCCCGGAGTCCCAGGATCGAGTCCCACATCAGGCTCCCAGCTCCATGGGGAGTTTGCTTTTCCCTTTGACCTTCTCACCTCTCATGCTCTCTCTCAAATAAATAAATAAAATCTTTAAAAAAGAAAAAAAAGAAAAGGCTAAATGTTTGGTAGAATTCCCCTGGGAAGCTGTCTGGCCCTGGGCTCTTGTTTGTGGGGAGATGTTTGATGACTGCTTCAATTTCCTTACTGGTTATGGGTCTGTTCAGGTTTTCTATTTCTTCCTGGGTCAGTTTTGGTAGTTTATATGTCACTAGGAATGCATCCATTTCTTCCAGATTGTCAAATTTGCTGGCGTATAGTTGCTCATAATATGTTCTTATAATTGTTTGTATTTCTTTGGTGTTGGTTGTGACGTCTCCTGGTTCATTCGTGATTTTATTTATTTGGGTCCTTTCTCTTTTCTTTTTGATAAGTCTGGCCTGGGGGTTACCAATCTTATTAATTCTTTCAACGAACCAGCTCCCAGTTTTGTTGATCTGTTCTACTGTTCTTTTGGTTTCTATTTCATTGATTTCTGCTCTGATCTTTATGATTTCTCTTCTCCTGCTGAGTTCAGGCTTTCTTTGGCTGTTCTTTCTCCAGCTCCTTTAGGTGTAGGGTTAGGTTGTGTACTTGAGACGTCTCTTGTTTCTTGAGAAAGGCTTGTATCGCTATATACTTTCCTCTCAGGACTGCCCTTGCTGTGTCCCAAAGATTTTGAACAGTTGTGTTTTCATTACCGTTTTTTTCCATGAATTTTTTTCAATTCTTCTTTAATTTCCTGGTTGACCCGTTCATTCTTTAGTAGAATGCTCTTTAGTCTCCATGTATGTGAGTTCTTTCCAACTTTCCTCTTGTGATTGAGTTCTAGCTTTAGAGCATTGTGGTCTAAAAATTTGCAGGGAATGATCCCAATCTTTTGGTACCAGTTGAGACTTGTTTTGTGACCCAGAATGTGATCTATTCTGGAGAATGTTCCATGTGCACTAGAGAAGAATGTGTATTCCGTTGCTTTGGGATGGAATGTTCTAAATATATCTGTGATGTCCACCTCATTCAGTGTGTCATTGAAAGCCTTTGTTTCCTTGTTGATCTTTTGCTTAGGTGATCTGTCCATTTTAATGAGGAGTGGCATTAACTTCCCCTCCTATTTTTGTCTTATTGTTGATGTGTTTCTTTGATTTTGTTATTACTTGGTTTATATAATTCGTTGCTCCCATGTTAGAGGAATAGATATTTAAAACTGTTGGATCTTCTTGTTGGACAGACCCTTTAAGTATGAGATAGTGTCCTTCCTCATTTATTATTATAGTCTTTGGCTTAAAATCTAATTTATCTGATATAAGTATTGCCACGCCCGCTTTCTTTTGATGTCCATTAACATGGTACATTGTTTCCCATCCCCTCACTTTAAATCTGGAGGTGTCTTTGTGTCTAAAATGAGTTTTTGTAGACAGTATATCAATAAGTCTTGTTTTTTGTTGTTGCTTTTTTTTTTTAAATCCATCCTGATACCCTGTGTCTTTTGATTGGGGCACTTAGCCCATTTACATTCAGGGTAACTATTGGAATATATAAATTTAGTGCCATTGTATTTCCTGTAAGATGACTTACTGTATATTGTCTTTGTTCCTTTCTGGTGTACTACTTTTAGGCTCCCTCTTTGTTTAGAGGACCCCATTCAATATTTCCTGTGGGGCTGGTTTGGTGTTTGCAAATTCTTTTAATTTTTGTTTGTCCTGGAAGTTTTTAGCTCTCCTTCTATTTTCAACAACAACCTAACGGGATATAGTATTCTTGACTGCAATTTTTCTCATTTAGTGCTCTGAATATATCATGCCAGTCCTTTCTGGCCTGCCAGGTCTCTGTGACTATGTCTGCTGCCAATCTAATATTTCTACCATTGTATGTTACAGATTTCTTGTCCTGAGCCACTTTCTGGATTTTCTCTTTGTCACTAAGACTTGTAAGTTTTACATTAGATGATGGGGTGTGGATCTATTTTTATTGATTTTTAGGGCAGTTCTCTAATCCTCCTGGATTTTGATGCTTGTTTCCTTTGCTAAGTTAGGGAATCTCTCTACTATAATTCTCTCCAATATACCTTCTGCCCCCCCCTTCTTCTTCTGGGATCCCAATTATTCTAATATTGTTTCATCTTATGGTATCACTTATCTCTCAAATTCTCTCTTCATGGTCCAGTAGTTGTTTGTCTCTCTTTTTCTCAGCTTCTTTATTCTCCATCATTTGGTCTTCTATATCACTAATTCTGTCTTCTGTCTCATTTATCCTAGCAGTAAGAGCCTCCATTTTTTATTGCACCTCATTAATAGCTTTTTTAAAAATTTCAGCTTGGTTAGATTTTAGTTCTTTTATTTCTCCAGAAATGGTTTCTCTTACACTTTGAGAATCATTGTTCTGAACTCTAGTTCTGATATATTCCCAATGTCCATATTGATTAGTTCCCCAGCCATCGGCACTGCCTCTTGTTCTTTTTTTTTTTTTTTTTGTAGTGAGTTTTTCCGCCTTGTCTTTTTATCCAGATAAGAATGTATGAATGAGAGAGTAAAATACTAAAAGGGTGGCAAAGACCCCAGAAAAATGTTCACTAATGAACTCAGAAGAGATCCCAAACCAGGGTGAGATGAAAGGGAGAAAAAAGAAATTTATATATTTATAAAAATAGGGGTAAATACAATGAAGGGATGGAATATGACTGTAAAGATGAAAATTTAAAAAAATTCTAAAGGAACTGATAAGATAAGTTGGTTGGAAAAAGAAAAAAAAAAGAGTAGGGTATGTGCTCAGGCTGGATACTAGAAGAAAGTTGTGTGTTAGATTAGCATATGTTTTAATCTATAAGAAGAAATTGTATCCCAAAATTTTTTAGATAAAAACCCTATATATATACACAAAAAATAAGATTAAATACAATGAAGGGATAAAATATGACTATAACAATGAAGGTTTGAAAAAAATTTTTTTAGAAAAGTATTGTTTAAACCAACTAGCTAAAAAAAATGTTAAAGAGGAAAGAGGAAAAATTTTAAAAATAGAATAAGAACAAAAAAAAAATTTAAAAAATTAAATATGCACGACTTAAGGATCATGGGGGGAAAGCCATGAATTCTATGCATTGCTTTCCCCTAACTCTGGAGTTCGACTCTTCTTGATCAGTGAGTTTGGTCTTGGCTGGTTGTTCTTGCTAATCTTCTGGGGAAGGGGCCTGTTTCAGGGAGTCTGAAATGGCTTTGCCTGAAGCGGAATTGCACTGCCCTTGCGAGGGACTGGGCTAAGAAATATTCCTGGGTTCATTCTCAGAGCTTTTGTTCCCTGAATGCTTTCCATACCACTTTAGAGGACAGGAATGAAAATGGTGGCCTCCCAGTTTCCGGCCCATAGGAGCTGAGAGCTCAGGGCCCCACTCCTCATTGTGCCCTCAGAGAAAAGCAGTCAGTCCCTCCCATCTCCCTGGTCTCTGGCTGTACTCTGTGCTCACTTGTCTTGTGACCAAGCATTTCTATCTCTGGCGCACAGTCCCGTTTGGAGTCTCCAAACCCAGCAGATTCCTGCAGCATGCTCCCATGCCACTCCTCCTGGAGGAGGAAGGTGAGTGTCCCCAGATCTGCCACTTGTGGAGTCCCTGCACAAAGAGCAGTGGCCTGACTGTGCCTTGGATCACAGTTTAAGGTAACCCCAATCTGAAAGCTCACTTCTCAGCTCTGTCTCTGTAGTCAGTTTCCCTGCTCTGATACCTGGCAGCTCTGCTACACTTAGACACCCCCAATCCTTCTGTGACCCTGCAAGACCTGAGACCACCTTGTCTCCATTAGGGCTCCACCCCCTCTTAGCCTCTGGAGTAATGTCCCTCAGTGGAGCAGACTTCTAAATGTTTTGATTTTGTGCTCCACTGCTCTGCCACTTGCTGGGAGCCAGCCCCTCCTCCCATGGTCTATCTTCCTATAGCTTCAGTTTCATTTCTTGGCAGGTCCTACCTTTCAGAAAGTCATTGATTTTCTGTTTCTAGAATTGCTGCTCCTCTTCTCTTCTATCTCCTGTTGAGTTTGTAGGTGTTTGGAATGGTTTGATACCTATCTAGCTGAACTCCTGGGTTCTGATGTTATTTTAGTCTGCTACTTCTTCTCCATCTTGCTTCCACCCCCTGAATTTGAACTTTATAATCATAGAAACCGAGATGACACTATCAGATATTAAACATGGTAGGAAAACAAGACTGTAGCAGCTGCTTCTTCTTCTTCTTCTTCTTCTTCTTCTTCTCCTTCTTTTTTAGAGAGCAAAGGAGCTCTTGAGTGGAGATGAGGGTGGACAGGGAGGGAGAGAATCTTAAGCAGGCTCCACAAGTGGAGCTTGAGGCAGGGCTTGATCTTACAACCCTGAAATTCTGACTTGAGCTGAAATGAAGAGTAAGATGTTTAATTGGCTGAGTCACCTAGGTGCCCTGTCTGTAACTTCTTAAAGATCTTTTATACTTTCCCTTTAAAGAGATACCATTTTTTAAAAGATTTTATTTATTTATTGGACAGACAGAGATCACAAGTAGGGAGAGAGGCAGGCAGAGAGAGAAGAAGGGAAGCAGGCTCCCCGCTGAGCAACGAGCCCAACACGGGGCTCGATCCCAGGACCATGGGATCATGACCTGGGCTGAAGGCAGAGGCTTTAACCCACTGAGCCACCCAGGTGCCCCGAGATACCATTTCTTTTTTTTTTTTTTAAGATTTTGTCTACTTATTTGACAGAGCGAGAGATCACAAGTAGGTAGAGAGGCAGGCAGAGAGAGAGAGAGAGGAGGAAGCAGGCTCCCTACTGAGCAGAGAGCCTGACACGGGGCTCAATCCCAGGACCCTGGGACCACGACCTGAGCTGAAGGCAGAGGCTTTAAACCACTGAGCCACACAGGCGCCCCCTGAGATACCATTTCTTAAAGTAAAAAAGATGTTTTCTATAGTTTAATAGTTCTAATTGCATATATTTTCCTGTTAAATTCAAGTATAAATATACTTATTACATTTAATTTGAAAGGTAGATCTATATTGTAATCATTGTGGGGCTTGATCCCAGGATCTGGGATCATGACCTGAGCCGAAGGCAGAGGGTTTAACCCACTGAGCCACCCAGGCGCCCCTAGTTCTTCATTTTAAGGATAGTTCCTGTTTTTACTGTGTTTTTATAGTTGACTATTTTTGTAGGTGTACCAATTATCTTTAAGTTAGATCATCTTTGTCCTCCATATTGATTATCTTGTAATTATAATTGTAATATAAGAACAGCTGTGTTTGTCTGATTTCTTTTGTATGTAGTTTACTTAGTTTCTAATAATGGCATCTTGGCTCTTAATTTGTTCTTTTATCACTTGGCATCTGAACTTTTGTTTTATTCTTATTAAAATTTTAATTAGCAGGAGCACTGTGGGGGAATTTTCCTTTTTTTCATAGAGCATCTTTTCTTCCAGATGGGGTTCTTCAACTCTTTTTTGCATTCCACCTTCCATTTTTTTGATATTTTACTAGAGCAGGTTTGCATACTTGCCATACTCTACTTTATTTTTTAAATTTTGCTTGCACTTAGTGTAAGAAGTGTGAGAAGTTCCAGTTAGTCTTCTGGTTGTTTGATAGAATATGAGTGAATTTTCCATTACTTCTTATAATCTATTTGTCTTATTTGAATAGTGGTAGAACCAATATTTCTAAATTGAATTGGCTTAGGTGTGACAGAAGATTGAAAGCTGGGGCTAGAGGAGTTGCTCATACTTAGAGTTTATATTGCAAATAAATAAAAATAGGGTACTTAAAGAATGAAGTACAAAATAAATAATTGTCATAACACCAGATAAAGCCAATATTTGCTTGATATACATATGTTTATATAATGGCTACCAATCACCAGAAAATGAAACTAGATCATCATCTCTCTTCTGAGATTTTGTTCATCTCATTTGTGGTAGTGTTTCTTAATTTCATGGCAGAGTGGAGATAGCAGAATATACTCTTAGGAAGCTTGGTGGGTCTCAGTTGAATGTTTGCCTTCTGCTCAGGTTGTATATTCCAGGGTCCTGGGATAAATCCCCACATCAGGCTTCTTGCTCAGTGGGGAGCCTGCTTCTCTCTCTTCCTGCAGGTCCCCCAGCTAGAACTCTCTCTTGCTCTCTGACAAATAAAGTATTAGAATATACTCTTGAAACTGGAATTGTTTCCCCATTTCTTTTTTTTTTAATTTTTAATTTAATTTAATTTAATTTTTTCTTTTTTTCTTTTCAGCGTAACAGAATTCATAGTTTTACACCACACCCAGTGCTCCATGCAATGTGTGCCCTCCACAATACCCACCACCAGGCTCCCCCAACCTCCCACCCCCTGCCCCTTCAAAACCCTCAGGTTATTTTTCAGAGTCCATGGTCTCTCATGGTTCATCTCCCCCCCCCCCAATTTCCCTCAACTCCCTTCTCCTCTCCATCTCCCCATGTGTTTCCCCATTTCTTCATGGAAAGTTGATTTATTTTTTCTGGAAAAGGAAGCTAACTCAGTTTCACCCTCACTTTCCATCAATTCTTTATACTAATTCCCTCAAGACTGTTTAAATCTGAAGGAGGAAAATAAGAATACTCTTCCACAATTTACTGCTCTTCAAATTGGAGATATTCCTGAGAATTATTGGGATGGTGTTTGTTAATTCCTCTGGGCTTGGACTTGGGTGTCATGGGATGGGGGATTAGAATTTTTTCTCTTCTCTACCACCTCACAGGCCTGGATGCTACTGGTATCTTTTACATTTTAATTGATTTTTACAATAAAAAATTGAAAATAAAATACATTTTAAAATAAAGATTTGGGGAGGCATGTATTAGGTATTGAGAGAGAGAATGTCATTGAACCCTTTTCCTGCCCTATCCATCTAGACTTCTTAGTAGTTATATTTATGAACAATTTGAACATTAAGAATACTTTTGTGTATCTAGTTATTTCAAGATAAATTTATATTACTTTTTCTTTTTAGTTTTTGATGTAGTGTTTCATGATTAATTATTCGTGTATAACAACCCATGCTCATTACAACTCACTACAAGCTCCTTAATACCCACCACCAGGCTAACCCATCCCCCACCCCCTCCCATCTGAAACCGTTAGATTGTTTAGTCACTTCATAAATTTTATTTTCTATCTCTTTCTAAAATTTCTTTCCTATCTCAGAAGGTCTAGTTCAATTGTCACTTCTCAGAAATCTTCTCTGTATCCCCAGCCAAAATAGCTTCTCTTTCCCCTGAATTTTCACTTCCATTTATTTAAAAAATATTATATTAACTGTTATCATGAGCCAGACACATTTTTAATCACTTGGAATATAATATGTAGGATACAATTTTGTGTCTTCACAATACTACTATTTCAGTGATTGGACATGGTAGGGGGACTGATCTATCATCTATTTTAATTGTTTGGTTCCATATATTTTAGCTTACTGAAGTTAGAGTATTTTGTTCACTGACATATCCCCCACACAGTCTCATACAATGTACGGTATACAATAAGATCTGATAAATGTGTGTTGAATTAGTGAATGCAAAATGAATGTCTTATTGGCTGGGATATGGAAAGGCAATGCTTGAGAGAGAGAGGCAGGTAAGATTTTAAGCCTATTTGGCTGAAAAGATGTTCTTTAAAGGTAATTTTAAAAGCCTCTCAGTGGTATAGGCATGTGAAAATAACAAAGTTAAGCCAGGTGGGTGGTTAAGGCTAAGAAATGGTGGACACATAGAATATCAATAATTTTTGGAGTGGAAGGGGCCAGCCCAGTATCACTGAAGTGGTCCGTGGAACCTGAAGTAGTAAGGCTAAGCCTTTTTCAGTGTTCTCTTCTCCCTCTATGCTATGAATTTTTTACCACATTACTCAGCACAGAAAGTGCAAAATCATTTATAACTAACTCTCAGGGGAGAAGGCATGAGTGCCCAGAGACTTAGAAAGAGTTGAATTCTCACAATTAATTTCAATATGGAAAGGCTAAGCTGGGAACTTTTCCCTTTTCTTGTTATGTGGCTGCCACATGACTGGCTTTTGGCAAGACACAGTTGACATTTTTCCAAAACAGGGATCTTCACAGGCATCTCATTTAGAGCATTAAGTAATGAAACATCATTCTTTGTAATTATATGGTCAAGAGCTAAAAGGCATGGGAACTAAAGAAACCCATGAGGCTAGGCTAATATAAATGTTACCTTATATTTTGCTTAAAAAATAATATCTAGGCTTTATGTAAAGCACTTTTATGGGGCCTGGCATATAGTTACTGCCCAATAAATGTTATTATTTTTTATTGTTAAGGAATCTGAGTGTTTCATCCATAGGGATTTATCAATATAGAGAATAAGAGAAAATTTAAGGCAAGAAGACATCTGCTAGACCTTAAGAGAAGTAAAGAGAGATGACCCAGGCTTTTGGAGTGAGTGAGATTTTGAATAACCTGAAATATTTTGAAGACTATTTGACCACAGAATTGGAAGGGTCATCTAGTCCAGTGTTGACAAATGTGGTAATTTTAGTTAGTCTACAGTTGAATAACATTTTAAAAATTGAGGATGTATTTTGGAATGTATTAGGGGAAAAATCAACTCCAAATTTATTTATATGAAAAAGTTGTCTAATATAAAGGAAATATTGAATAAATAACAGTACTGGCAAAAATTTAAAACAGATATTCATATCAAAAAATGAGCAGAAGATATGAACAGACACTTCTCCAATGAAGACATACAAATGGCTATCAGACACATGAAAAATTGTTCATCATCACTAGCCATCAGGGAGATTCAAATTAAAACCACACTGAGATACCACCTCACACCAGTTAGAATGGCCAAAAATAGCAAGACAGGAAACAACGTGTGTTAGGATGTGGAGAAAGGGGAACCCTTACACTGTTGGTAGGAATTCAAGTTGGTGCAGCCACTCTGGAGAACAGTGTGGAGATTCTTCAAGAAATTAAAAATAGAGCTTCCCTATGACCCTGCAATTGCACTACTGGGTATTTACCCCAAAGATACAGATGTAGTGAAAAGAAGGGCCATCTGTACCCCAATGTTTATAGCAGCAATGGCCATGGTCACCAAACTGTGGAAAGAACCAAGATGCCCTTCAACGGAAGAATGGATAAGGAAGATGTGGTCCATATACACTATGGAGTATTATGCCTCCATCAGAAAGGATGAATACCCAACTTTTGTAGCAACATGGATGGGACTGGAAGAGATTATGCTGAGTGAAATAAGTCAAGCCGAGAAAGTCAATTATCATATGGTTTCACTTATTTGTGGAGCATAACAAGTAACATGGAGGACATGGGGAGATAGAGAGGAGAAGGGAGTTGAGGGAAATTGGAAGGGGAGGTGAACCATGAGAGACTATGGACTCTGAAAAACAACCTGAGGGGTTTTGAAGGGGTGGGGGGTGGGAGGTTAGGGGAGCCAGGTGGTGGGTATTAAGGAGGGCACTTATTGCATGGAGCACTGGGTGTGGTGCAAAAACAATGAATACTGTTACGCTGAAAAGAAATTTAAAAAAATTTAAAAGTGGGTCTTGAATTAAGTGTAAAAATATGATTTAGATCAAAATTATGTTCAGTGTAGGAAGATGATAAGCAAGGAGTAAGAGGGGATTGGATGGGAAGTAAGCTCACTTCCTTACAATATAGTTTGCCTCATTATTAGACAACTCTGGCCCTTGTTACAGTATCTTGTTGTGTTTCTCCCTTTGGATCAAACATTCCTAATTATTACTACCATTTCTCACTTGAAATTGTCTTAATTTTTTAAAAATATCTATGGATAGCATCACAGAAAGCTAATGATAGAAGGAAATTTAGAGATCATCTGGTCCAGGGTTTATAAGATAAATAACACTAGAACTCCCTTTTTTATCTTCTTCCTCCTCTTCTTTCCTCTTCTCCTCTTCCTTTCCTTCCCCCACCCTCTTCCTTTTCAAAGAAATTCCTTGTAGGACTGCAATTATAAGAGATAAGGTTGGAGTTTTCCTGGCTGAAGGGGGTGATGAGCAAAGCATAGAGCCTGTAAGCCAATCTATTTCCCAGCAGGGTTTTTTCCTGGGAATTTTACAGTTCTACCAATCACAGTCTGAAAAATATTGGTTTCAGTTATCTCTTGCTTGTTATTTCTGATTGGTACATAAACCATCCAATTTCAAACAATAATTTATTATTATCTCTTATATTTTTGTATGTTGACTAGGCTCAGCTGAGTTGTTCTTATTTGAGGACTCTCATAAAGTTGAATTCTTATTGCTGCACCTATTGGGAAAATTTTCTTATCTCCTAACTGAGATGTGATGGTGTGAGGCACTGGGGGTTGATTGGGTCTCTCTCTTTCAACCTGGCCTCTCCACATGACAAGATTGTGCTTCTTACAAGCATGGTGGCAGACTTTCCCCACAGTGAGCATTCCAAGAGACCCGGACAGAAGCTGCAAGACTTCTAATGACCTATCTTTAGAAATTAACATGATATGAATTTCACCATTTCTATTTGTCAAAGAAATAATAGGCCAGTCCAAATTCAAGGTGGGGGTGGTGGTGGAGGAGGAATAGATTCCACTCTCAATGGGGAAATAACATGTGTGTAGAAAGGGAACATATCAATGGCAGCCATTCTGAGGTAAGTTATCACAGGTAATATTCAGCTCAGAGAAGGTAAGGACTTAACTCAAGACCACAAAGCCAATAATGACAGGCCCAATATTAGAGCCAAAAATCATAAAGGTGAAATCCAACTTCTGAGAAAGTTTGTTTCAAATCTTCTTACCCAATATTGAAAATTAAGAACTTACCCTTGCTGATTATAGTTCAGGCAGGCTTTGTATTAAAAACTGTCATTATAATGGGCATGAATTTAGATTTTTGAAAAAATTATAAGATATATTCCACCTGTAAATGAAACCATATGATAATTGTCTTTCAACCATGAGAGAGACTCTTAACTATAGGAAGCAAACTGAGGGTCGCTGGAAGGGAAGTGGGTGTGGGAATTAGGGGAATTGGGGATGGGCATTATGGAAGGCATGTGATGTGATGAGCATTGGGTTTTATACACAACTGATGAATTATTGAACACTATCTGAAACTTATAATGTACTAAATGTTGGCTAATTGCATCTAAATAAAAAAATTATACAAAAACTGATAAAAAGAAGAAACCATTTATATTTGTACTAAAGAGTACAGAGGGCCTGGAGACAAATCTAACAAAATATATGTAAGAATTATAATGATAAAAATATAAAAATTATTAAAGAGATAGTAAAGAATAATGACATATTAGGAGAGATATACAACATTCATGGATGGGGATTCTTTTTTTTTTTTTTCATGTTCAGTTAGCCACTGTATAGTACAGTGTTAGTTTTTGATGTAGTGTTCCCCCATTTCCCTACCCCTTTCCCCTCTGAAACCCTCAGTTTTTTTCCCAGAGTCTATAGTCTCTCATGGTTTGTCTCCCTCTCTATCTTTCCTTCCCTTCCCCTATGGTCCTCCATGCTATTCCTTATGTTACACATATGAGTGAAACCATATCATAATTGTCTTTCTCTGCTTGACTTATTTCACTTAGCACAATCCCCTCCAGTTCCATACATATTGATGCAAATGGTGGGTATTCATCCTTTCTGATGGGTGAATTATATTCCATTGTATATATGTACCACATCTTCTTTATCCATTCATCCATTGAAGGGCACATAGATAGGAATTCTTAATATCATAGGGTCATTTCTTCTAACTTGTTCTATAATTTCTAATGAAAATTACAACCAATTTTTTTGCCCCCACAGAACTTAAGATAATTCTAAAATTTCTGTGAAACAGCAAAGGGCTGACAATAAGGAGGACAATTTTATAGAATAAGAGCAAAAAGATAATGTAAAACAATGTTCACAGCAACACTGTTCATAATGGCAAATACCTGGAAATGGTCCAAATGCCCATTTGAGGGAGTGTGTATGAGTAAATGGTATTATATCCACACAACTGAATTTTATACAACATCAAAGCAATGAAGTACAGAGACATGCAACAATATGGATGAATCTCAGCAACTTGATAAACAGGATTTGAAACACAAGTACTCACATTTAATCCAACATCTAATCATTTTATAAAATAAAAACTACCATAAAAAAACTTCAAAATAATTCATATTGATATAGCAACACTATGCAAAAAGGAGAGCAAGTGACTTAAAAACAGATAAATAAGACTGATGCTTATCTCTGAAGGGGGGAAGCAGTAGAATGAAATAAAGGCTCATATGAGTAGAAGTGAGATATTATTAAAGGTGTATTTGGAAACAGCCCAAGAGTCCATGGACTGATGAATGTACAAAGGAGATGTATATATAATAGTATATTGCTCAACCATTTAAAAAAGAATGAAATCTTGCCATTTGCAATAACTTGGATAGAGCTAGAAAACGTTATCCTAGGCAAAATAAGGCAGAGAAAGACAAATATGATTTTACTCATATGTAGAATTTAAGAAACAAAGGGGCAAAGGGGAAAAAAAGAGAGGCAAACTAGAAACATATTCTTTTTTAAAAAATTAGTTTTGAAGGTAGAATTCAATGATTCAGCAGTTGCATATAACACCCAGTGCTCATTACATCAAATGTCTTTTCTTTTTAATTTTTTTTCTCACCATAGCACATACCCTCCCCAATGTCTATCACCCACCCACTCCAGCCCTCATACCCTCCTCCCCTCCAGCAACCTCAGTATTTTTCCTAGAGTTCAGCATCTCTTACAGTTTGGTTTCCTCCAAGAAAAGTATTCTTAACTATAGAGAACTGATGATTACTAGTATGGAAGACGGTAGAGTGATGGGTAAAATAGGTTACAGGGATTAAGGAGTGCATTTGCTGTGATGAGCCCCAGGTGCTGTATGAAAGTGTTGAATCACTATATTGTACACCTGGAACTAATGTTACATTGTATATTAACTAACAGGAATTTAAAGAAAAAATTAAAAAAATTAACTACTAAAAAAAAGAAATGAAATATGGGTACTTTGTGTATTTTAAAATTGAAATTTTTTATTGAGTTGTAGGAGTTCCTTATTATTTTGGATGTTAACTCTCTCATTAGCTATATAGCAGGCAGGTAATTTCTCCCATTCCTAAATAGACATTTTTCCAAAGAAGATATACAAGTGGCCAATAGGTATATGAAAAGGTACTCACTAATCATCAGGGAAATGCAAATCAAAGCCACAGTGACAAATCACCTCACTCTGTTGGAATGACCATTCCCAAAAAAACAAGAGACCAGTGTTGGTGTCTTTTTGGAGAAAATTAACCATTAGTGAGAATGTAAATTGGTATAGTCACTATGGAAAACAGTATGGCGATTCCTCAAAAACTTAAAAATAGAACTATTGTATGATCCAGCCATTCCACTCCTAGATATATGTCCAAAGGAAACAAGATCAGTATCTCAAAGATATATCTGTACATTCATGGTCATTGCAGTATTATTCACAATGGCTGAGATATGGAAATGACTTAAGTATTGATAGATGAATGGATAAAGAAAATGTGGTATATATACTCAGTGGAATATTATTCAGCAATAAAAAGAAGGAAATCCTACCATTTGCAATGATATAGATGAATATGGAAGGAATTATGCTAAGTTAAATAAGTCAGAGAAAGACAAATATTGCATGGATTCTCATGGGGAATCTTTCAAAAAGAAAAGTTGATTTCATAGAAATAAAGAGAATGGTGATTGCTAAGGGCTGGAGGTGAGGGGAACATAGGGAGATATAGGCCAGAGGATACAAAGTTTCCTTTTTAGGAAGAATAAGTTCTAAGGATCTAATATACACCATGGTGACTATTAATAATATGGTATTGTATTCCTGCAATTTTCTGAGAGAATAGATCTTAAGTATTCTCACCATATACACACACACAGAGTTAACTGTATGAGATGATGGATGTGTTAATTATCTTGAGGTAATAGTTTCATAATACAATAAGATGTATATAAAATCATCATGTTGTATAGTTTGAATATATACAGTTATATTTGTCAGTTACTCCTCAATAAAGCTGGAAAAATTTTACCAAATACTCAAAAGCAAGCCATGCTAGGACCAATAATGAGATCAGGTATTATGACTAATTATTTGCACTTAAGTCCAACGAACCAATCAAGTTAACCTTGATAAGTATTGTTCAAGTCAGGTATCCCATTGCTTGGGCTGAAGAAGGTGAACTGGTCTTTGGAAAACTTTTAAGTTTGGGTAGGTTTTTCCTTGTTACCAGACCATTGAAAGAGATTGTGCCTCTTTTCTTTCCCTTTTTTTTTTTTTTAAGATTTTATTTATTGATTTGTCAGAGAGAGAACACAAGCAGAGGGAGAGGCATGCTCTCCGCTGAGCAGGGAGCCCCATGTGGGGCTGGATTTCAGGACACTGGGATCATGACCTGAGCCGAAGGCAGCCGATTAACCAACTGAGCCATCCACGTGTCCCAAGTCCCTCTTTCTTGTATCTCACAGGATATAGAATGACTGACATTTGAAGTTGGAAATCTTCTAGTTACACTTGTTCTTATGAGGAGTAAAGCAAGGATGGCAGAGATTATGTGGCAGTATGGGTCAGTCAAGCCAGGAAAAGAACATATATTACCCCTTATCTTCATTGTTTTCTTATTAATCAAATTTAAAGTCAATGGCATACCACCATACGTTATCCCTGTCAATTCTATGTACTTATCTGTAGTAGATACTGACTTTATTTGCTGGTATACTTTCTTGGGGTCAAATTCTAGCGTATCTTTGAAGTTATAATTGAAGTACCTCAATCCTCTTTCATACTTTCTTTATATACATACATCTTAGTTTGAGGGTGGAAGAGGGAGAGACACTGAGCAGTGGGAGGTGCAGAGGGAGAGAGAGAGATCTTAAGCAGGCTCCACATTCAGCATGGAGCCTAACATGGGGCTTGATATCAGGATTCTGAGATCATGACCTGAGCAGAAATCAGGAGTCAGACACTTAATTGACTGAATCACCCAGGTGGCCTGTCACACCCACACATTTTTTAAAGATTTTATTTATTTATTTGACAGACGGAGATCACAAGTAGACAGAGAAGCAGGCAGAGAGAGAGGAGGAAGCAGGCTCCCCACTGAGCAGAGAGCCCAACTTGGGGCTCGATCCCAGGACCCTGGCTGGGATCACAACCCGAGCCGAAGGCAGAGGCCCCAACCCACTGAGCCACCCAGGCACCCCACACCCACACATTTTAAAGACTGATTACTTATTTGAAGGTTTCAATACAAACACAATCGAAGTTGATAGGACCCATATTTATTTCTTCCCCTTGTCCCCTGGTCCATATTTAAAGAGGTGGTAAAATTTAGAAGCATAGCTTTTCCGTAGAGATTGAGAAGTTACCTTTTTGTTCATGATGTTCATTAAAGCATGATACTACATGATTTCACTCCTATGTGGAATTTAAGAAACAAAACACACGAACAAAATACTCCCCCAAACCAGACTGTTAACTACAGAGAACAAACTGGTGGTTACCAGTTTGGTAAAGGGGGCTGGGAGTTTAGGTGAAATAGGTGAAGGGGATTAAGAACACACTTATCACAATGAGCACTAAGTAATGTACAGAATTGTTGAATCACTATATTATACACCTAAAACTAACAGTGTATGTTAATTATACTTGAATTAAAAAAAAAAGCATGGTTACAGTCTAAAAAAAGAGAAGGCCAATATTTGCCAAACTTGTGCTGACATTTCTCATTTATCTATTTCTATGTCTCGTCAGTTTGGAAGGAGAAAGTCAGGTTTACATTTGATAGAAGGAATCTGAAAAATAATTTTCTCCTTTTGTAACTGAAGCAGACCACAGAAGGTGGAGATATCTTGGGGGGTAGTCTGGGTATAGCTCCAATCAATTAATTAACCATGGGAAGGATAGTGGCCTTACGTGCTCTGACAGTTTTGTGTGTCTAGGTTCAATTTGCATGTCTACTCAGTTATTGGCTAGACTGTAATACTCAGTAATTTAGTCAAATACCAATCTAGGTGTTTCTGTGAAAGTGTTTTGTTACTGTGGTTAACATCAATAATCAGTTGGCTTTAAGACACTTTGACAGTGTAGATGATTGAAGGTCTTAAGAGCAAAACAGGTTTCCAAAAGAGGAAAAAAACTCTAGCTTTAAGAAAAAAAAATGTGTAGCCTCAAGACTACAACTCAATTTCTGCGAGTTTCCAGCCCGCTGGCCTGTCCTACAGACTTAGGGCCTGCCAACCCCAATAGTTGCAAAAGCCAATTCCTTAAAATTAATCTATCTATCTATAATATATATGTATATAATATATATGGATTGATCTATAATATGGATTATATATGAAGATATATAAATATATACACACGCATACATAGACATGTACATATACACACACACATGCCCCATTGGCTGTGTGTCTCTGGATAACCCTGAATGATAACCTTGCCTAGCAAAGTGAAACTACTGGGAAATTGGAATGGTCCTGGCTTTGCCATTAACCAATTCATTGAAGTTGGTTAGTTTATAGACTCCTTGAGGGCAGGCACTTCATTTTCCTTACATGTGTTTCCCTGCCACTGATGTAGTGTCTGACATGGTCAGTAGGCATTTGATGGGTGAATGAATGAATAAATGAATGCCCTTTCCTGGGGTTCAGTTGTTGCTTCTGTATGGTCAAATAATATTCGACAAAGCAGGAAAAAATATACAGTGGAAAAAAGTCTCTTCAATAAATGGTGCTGGAAAAATTGGATAGCTATGTGTACAAGAATGAAAATTGACCGTTCTCTTATACCATACACAAAGATAAACTCGAAATGGATAATGTGAGGCAGGAATCTATCAAAATCCTGGAAGAGAACATAGGCAGTAACCTATTTGACATTGACCACAGCAACTGTTTTAAAGATATGTCTCCAAAGGCAAAGGAAATAAAAGCAAAAATGAACTTTTGGGACTTCATCAAGATCAAAAGCTTCTGCACAGCAAAGGAAACAGTCAACAAAACAAAGAGGCAACCCATGGAATGGGAGAAGATATTTGCAAATGACACTACAGACAAAGGGCTGATATCCAAGATCTATAAAGAACTCCTCAAACTCAACACACATAAAACAGGTAATCACATCAAAAAATGGGCAGAAGACATGAATAGACACTTCTCCAAAGAAGACATACAAATGTTAGTACTACCAGACACATAAAAAAATGTTCATCATCATTAGCCATCAGGGAGACTCAAATCAAAACCACATTGAGATACCACCTTACACCAGTTAGAATGGCCAAAATTAACAATACAGGAAACAAGTGGAGAGGATGTGGTGAAAGGGGAACCCTCCTACGCTGTTCGTGGGAATGCAAGTTGGTGCAGCCACTTTGGAAAACAGTGTGGATATTCCTTAAGAAATTAAAAATAGAGCTGGCCTATGACCCTGCAATTGCACTACTGGGTATTTACCCCAAATTTACAGATGTAGTGAAAAGAAGGGCCATCTGGTATCCCAATGTTCATAGCAGCAATGGCCACAGTCGCCAAACTATAGAAAGAACCAAGATGCCCTTCAATAGACAAATGGATGAAGAGGATATGGTCCATATATACAATGGAGTATTATGCCTCCATCAGAAAGGATGAATACTCAACTTTTGTATTAACATGGACGGAACTGAAAGAGATTATGCTGAGTGAAATAAGTCAAGCAGAGAGAGTCAATTATCATATGGTTTCACTTACTTGTGGAGCATAAGGAAAATAACATGGAAGACATTGGGAAATGGAAAGGTGAAGTGAGTTGGGGGAAGTTGGGGGTGGGGAGACAAGCCATGAGAGACTCTGAGAAGAAAACTGAGGGTTTTGGAGGGTGGGTGTTGGTGGTGGGGTGAGCCTGGTGGTGGGTATTCTGGAGTATTACATGGAGCACTAGGTGTGGTGCAGAAACAATGAATTTTGGAACACTGAAAAATAAAATAAAATTTAAAAATATATAAAACTTTTAAAAAATTGTAAAAAAATAAAAATAAATGAGGAGGTTGGTCTAAGTTCTCTGAGACTCTTCAGAAATGTAGTGAGGCAGTTAAGAGCCTGGGCTTCTGGATTTAGGCATCACGGTGTTGGATCCTAGCCATACCACTTGATGACCTTCATCAAGTTACTTTAACCAATCTGGGTCTCCAGTTCCTCATCTGGAAAATTGGAGTTTTAACAATGCATATATCATTAGACTCATGATGAGGGTTAAATGAGGTAATGCTTAGTGCTGGGTGCTCTGCCTGGCCCAGAGAATGTATCACTAAGCTGTTAAACACTGTCCCACTGCCACCACCACTACCACCACCATCACTGTCATGTCACCCACCCACATGATTCACCATCCTTTAGGCATCTTTCTGGAGGTCTGTGATTCTCTGTAGAATGTTCTGGCTGGGATAGATGTGTGGTACATATACAACTACCAACATTGGGCATGGAGTCAGAGGGCCAATATGAAGCACAGTGGCCCAAGGAAGTTGTCTTAGAAATCTGGAGATAGATTCTGATAGTGTTGGATTTTTTTCTTTTTAAATACACCTCCGGCTCTAGAGGGAATTCAACTCATGGTGTGGTTGACTCTGAGCCTGCAGATGCAAAAACACCTGGACGAGGAGGAGTCAGAGTGATCTCAGTGGTTTGTAGTGGAGATTGGGGTTTGCATGATGAGACTTCAAAGTCTTGGCAGAGTCTCACCGTAGCCTCTGGCCATTTCTATGGGAGTCAGAGAACCTGGGGATAGAGGAACCTTCTTGCCTGCCTCTCACTACACAGCAAGAACAGCTGCGGCTTCCCACACTCTGCTGGCTTTGCATAGCCTGTGTGGCTGAAGCCATTTACCACAGGGCTGCACCCTCTCTTTTTGGAGAAGTTCTAGGAAGGCAAGCCGACATGTAGGAGCCAAGGGTGGAAGGGTTTTGTTCCTGGCTCTCCCTTGAGCTAACTCTGGATAATCCCTTCCCATCTCTGGGCCCTGGTTTCCCATATGTTTAGTGAAAAAGATGTGGGAATACATATTCTGTAAATTTCCTTCTAGCTCCTAAGTCTAAGCTCTTGGGCAACATGTGTGACTCTAAAGTGCTTTAGATGTATTATTTTACTGTACAGGTTAGGGATATGTATTAGTCCCCTTGCATTGGCAAAGAACCTAGGTTGAAGGAGTTAAATGACTTGCTTGAGGTCACACAACTGATTAGTGGCAGGGCTGGGTCTCAAACCCAGATGTGATGGGAAAGTCCATATTTATAAACAGAGTTACCCCAGGGGGTTATCTAACAAAGGTGTGCAGAACTCCAGGGCAGGGTTGTCTGAGCTGTTTAGGGTGGAACCTCATCCTGTTTGTTCTCCCTGGAGCCAATCCTGCTCTGTCCCACTATACTTCAAAACTTTTCTGGGCAAAGCAGATGGATGGGCAGGAGCATGTATGAGTGTTCAACACAGTAGGGATGTCAGTGCCTCCTCCTGTTCTCCTGGCTGGTCTGGGTCACGCCAAGTGTGCTGCCAGAGACATCTGGCTGACTAACCTCCAGTTCAGGTAGGTGTATAAAGAGTAAGTCTAAGTAGCTCAATGGGGCAACATAACAGGGTCAAACACATGGGCTCTGCCCTCATAGATCTGTTGTACTCTGTGCAATGGGATTTGGCATGGAGTGGAGTCAGGGACATAATGGGTCACAAGTAGGATCTGGGCCTCAGGCTTGGTTTCTTGTCTGTGAAGTGAGTCAGGTTGGACTAAAGCATTCCAGTGATTTCCCTTGAGGAGATACTGAGCACTATTCCAGGGGGAGAACTGTAAAATCTGTCTAGATTGGAGACTACGTCAGAACTAGAGCAGGAAACCTGGTGTCTGAAATTCATCCAGTCTGGAGGTGTCTCGCTCAGCTGCAAGTTCTGTACTTCACTGTCCTATTTTATTGTCTTTACACCACCTAACATCACTTGACACTATTTGTTCATTTACTTATTTACTTATTTTTTATCTGCCTCTCTAACCAGAATGTAAGCATTTGAGAAGCAAGAATCTTATCTGTTTTGGGGGTCACCTGGGTGGCTCAGTGGGTTAAGCATGTGCCTTTGGTTCGGGTCATGATCCTGGGGTCCTGGGATTGAGCCCCACATCCTACTCAGCAAGGAGTCTGCTTCCCCCTTTGCCCTTCCACCCTGCTCATGCTCGCTCTCTCTCTCTCTCTCTCAAATAAATAAGTAAGATCTTTAAAATAAAAGAATTTCATCTATTCTACTCACTGTTGAATCATCAGCTTCTAGACAAGTATGTATTTGTCAAATGAATGAAAAAACGAAAAAGACTCCTTTCTATAGGGGACATCTGAAAGACACCAGGTAACTTGTAGAGATGTAGATTAGTTTTGTTCTTTCCCTTGGCCACTGACTAGACACATTTCAAGATCACAAGATTATAGGGGAAACAGGGAAAGTTGGATTAAAAATGACTATGGTCCCTTCTCAAGCTAAACTCCAATACACTGTGATTTGTCTTCTAAAAGTTCCCTTCCCAAGCTGGTCAAATGATTTTATGTGCTTGAAGCTTCATGCTTAAAGTTTATGGAGTAATGGAGAGTGGCCAAGGGAAAGAAGGTACATTGGCCACTCAGTAATTTAAAAATGAACATAGATGGTTTTATTCAGCCTACGCTATCCTCCCCTTGCAATAGCTGGGACCCAGCTTTGAGTGTATGGTTAAGAAATCTGGGCTTGAACTTTGTTTTCATCACCAGTTCTCTGGATGAGTGTGAGGATCGTGTTCTGCCTCTCTAGATCTTGGTTTATATTAATCCCATAAACATTTGTTGAATGCTTACTAGATGATGTATTTCAATCTGGAAGAATGGGGATTCATCAATGTGTATGGACGGGCAGTTTTGCCCTTATTGAGTTTACCTGGCCAGATTTGGGGATGGGTAAAATAGAAACTAGAAATGTAAAGAAAGGAGAAGGATATTCACGTAAGTAAACCAAGAGAAAAAACAGGTGGGCTGTAGGGAGTAGGCTTGGGAAGGCTTCTCTGTGGAAGCAACATAAAAACTCTGACACTTGAGAGACAAGTCCATGGTAAAGTCTGAAAGAAGATCTCCCCAGGCAAGTCCAAAGCTTTAGTTTCTTGATGGGTTTCACTTATTTTAGGGACAAGATGAAGTCCCTTGTGACTGGTACTTAGTGAGCAAGGAAGAAAGCAGGGGGTGAAGCTAGAGAGAGGAGGGGGTAGTACCCTAAGACCTGTAGACAAGGTGTTGAGTTATTTTCTTCTGTGTTGGGAAGTTATCCATCTTCTTTCTCATTGATTCTTCTTTTCTTCAACAAATCTAGAGTATCCCAGAGCCCCCAATCTGTGAACCTTCCTCTCCTTTTTTCTAGCCAGTCTTCCTCTCCAGGTGATCTTACTCAGTCCTCTGACTTTAAAAACCACCCCTGTACTGATTATCCCCGGTTTTATACCGTACAGCAGACCTCTTCCCTGCATTTCAGACTTACACACACAATTGCCTTCTCAGTGTCTCCATTTTGATGCCTTAAAGGAAACTCAGATTTAACATGTAAATCTAAATTCCTGATCCTTTCCTACTGTCCCACAGATCTACTTCACCCAGTCTCTCCTGTCTCTGGGAAGAGTGAATCCGCCTGTCCAGTTTCTTGGGCCACAATACCTGGGGTTGTCCTTGATGCCCCAGCCCCTAGTCATCTATTCTGTCAGTAAACTCTGATGGTTCTGCCTTCAAATTATATCTAGGGTCCCATTGCTGATCACTCTTCTCATAGCTCCTCTTTCGTACAAGCCTTGTAGTTCATCTCTTGCCTGGCTTATGGCACTAAACTCTTCCTGATCTTTCGGCTGTAAATTTTTTCACTGTATTCTCAACACAGCAATGAGGGTGCAAGCCAGATCCTGTCACTCTCAATCAACACCCTCCAGGTTCTCCCCATGTCACTCAGGGTAAAGGCCAGAGTCCTCGCAATGGCCCACATGGTGCTTTGTGACCTGGTCTTCCACTACCTTCCTAAGCTCACCTCCGACTGCTTTCTCTTGCTTGGTCTTTCTGCTCCAGCCAACTTGGGTTCTCCTTGCCTTTTTTGAATGTGTCACACCTCCTTCTTGCTTCCAGACCTTTGCCCTGGAGTTTCCTTCAGTCTGGAGAGCTTTACCCAGATAATCCACATGGCTCATTCCCTAACTCCTGCCCAGGGTTTTGCTCAGATGCTGCCTTCTCCTTAAGGCTATTCCTAACTGCCCACGTAGAAATGATACCCCCAGCACACCGCCTTCTTTGCTTATTGTCTGCTTCCCTGAGCTGGTTGTAAGCCCAAGGGTAGGCATGTTGGTTCAGTGTGTTCATTAGGACTCTATTCACAACAGCTCAGACAGTAGACACCAAATGCTGACTGTTGAATGAATGCGAGCATTTTAAGCAGGGGAGTTATGTGATAGATTTTACAAAGATCATCTGGCTGTTGTATGAGAAGTGGACTGTGAGGGAGGACGGGAGGAAGCTGGGACCTCTGTTAGGGGCTATTGTAGGAGTCCAGAAATGAGAGGATGGTAGTTTATTCTAAGATGCTTTAGGGGGATCTTCTGAGAAGTGAGTGCACTTGGAATATATTTTGGGAGAGCTGACAGGACTTGCTGACAGATTGAATGTAGGTTGATGATGAAGAATCAAGGATGACTCTTAGGTTTTTAGCCTAAACAATTGACTCAGGGTGGTACCATTATCCAAGATGAGAAATATTGGAGGCAGGGATAGTTTGTTTTTTGTTTTTTGTTTTTTTAAAGATTTTATTTATTTATTTATTTGACAGAGAGATCACGAGTAGGCAGAGAGGCAGGCAGAGAGAGAGGAGGAAGCAGTCTTCCTGCTGAGCAGAGAGCCTGATGTGGGGCTCGATCCCAGGACCTGAGCCAAAGGCAGACGCTTAACCCACTGAGCCACTCAGGTGCCCCAGCAAGGATGGCTTTTATTACTTATTTATTTGAGGGCAGATGAAGAGTTCTTTGAAGGGCATATTCAAGTTTATTTGTTTATCTGCCTATTTATATTAAACACTTAGATGAAAATACAGAGTAGACAGCTGAATCTACAAATTTAGAACTCATGAGTGCGATCCAGGCCGGAGATAGAAATTTGGGAACAGGAACATGTTTAAGATAAAGAAAAGTGAATGAGTGTGTCATCCTCTCTCTGGAGGAGTTTGTGTTCTTGGGGAGAGGAGTAGGGCTGGGTTGTAAAAACTAAAAAGTAAAGTAAATGACAGAGAAATTGTACTGTCAGTCAAGCAGGGACCTACTTCTGGAGCACCTGTAACGTACCACGCTCTGCCCAGTGCTGCTATTCCTGGGGGTAGATGAGATGGACATGATCTTCGCCCTTAGAGAACTTACGGGCTATCATTTCTCCTGCCTACTTCTAGTTAAAGAGCTATCAGGGGATAAGGGACAATAAGACTCTCACTTATTTTGATAGAGTGAATATACTTTATTTCCACCCTTCCAGAATTCTCCCGGGAATCCTCCCAGGATTCTCCAGGAGAATCCTGATAATTAAGTTTGGGGTATGTCCAAAATTTATCTCCACATAGATGCACATGGATAGGCAGTGATTGTAGCCAGGATGAGGGTTGCACTCAATAAATGGGATAAAATCCTGGGGTCATCCAGATTTCTCTTAGGTCAAGACCATGGTCCAGAGTCATTGTCCTTTGGATAGAGAAGGGACAAACATTTATTGAACCCTTAGTGTGTACCTGTAGTAAATAACTTTTACCTGTATTAAGTTAACCTTTTCTGTATTGTTTGGGATAGTTGGCACTATCCCCTTTTCACAGACAGGAAAACTGAGGCCGAGAGGTGCAGTAAATCTTCCAATGTCAGAGGGTGAGGCATTGGTGGGTCCCTTACCCACCCTATAGTCTGATGTGAAACATTGTGTTCTTTCAACTCAAAAGCTCAAAGAAACACAAAATAAACTTAGTATTTCCTTCAAATTAGAATATATATTTAAATTTGGTTTACTTTTCCTTGCCTAGCTGCCTTTCCTTGGGCCAAAACATCTTTAGTTCTTTCAACTATACTACATATGACATGTTAGTTGTTAAAGTGCTTGGCACAGTGCCTGGTAGATGCTAAGTGCTTAACAATTACTAGTTAATATGATCATACCATTGGCAGCTAAGGAAACTGAGTTTCAAGAAGGGAAGAACTTGCCCAGAGTTCCACACTTAATCATTTATTCTACTTTCAAGTTCTAGAACCCTGAGGTCATGAGGTGAGCTGAAATCAAGAGTCAGATGCTTAACCAAGTGAGCCACCCAGGTGCCCCATATCAGTGTTTAATCCTTAAATGTAGTCCAGCTAGAATAAAGCCCTTCCTTTCTCTCCTCCTTTATTTAGGCTTCTATACTTCTTTTAATATGATCCTGATTGTTTTAGCTTTCAGAGAACTCTCCTTGTATCCAACTCTCCTTGTCTCCTCACTCGGTTTAGTGCAGCAGTTTATTTATTCATTCACATTCTGAAATTGGAATTGGCTGGCTGGCAGAATTTAATCAGAAGATTGTGTAACCATGGCAAGAGGCTGCCCAAATCCATAACTATAATGAGAGAATGGGTGACGGGAGAATTGGACAAAAAGGCAGCTCACTTTACAAAGGGGGAAACTCTAACTCCCTCCTCCCTTCCACTTCTTACTACCCACCTATGAGGAGAAGAGCAGCTCAAACCAAAGTTAAAAGTGTGGAGTGAGATCAGCCCCGAGTGACCTCAGGGAATTTCTAAGTGAGGGTGTTAATTAGACACAGGGAGTATGTCTTGTCTGAGTGGTGGTGTGTCTGAAAGAAAAGAGATGCGTCTTAGAGTCAGATTCTGGGGAAGTGGAATCAGGAACCAGTGAAGTCCAGGAAGCTCTGAGAAGATACCCAGCTCCTCCCTGCATGCTCCCACCTACTGGGGTACCTAGAGGGGATCCACGTGGCATTCATTGCTTTAGTTTAAGAGCTGCAACAGTATGTATGCAACATTTGGGATTGTGAAGAGACTTTCTTATTGGAATCTCACAGAAGTTCTGTGAGGGGTGCAGAGCGAGGAGACATGGTCTGGTGCAGGGGATATGAGCAGAAGTTTGGGGTCTAGAGGACCAACTTGTTATGGGAGTCTTGCCATGGCATTAAGCCTCTCCATGTTTTGTTTTTCTCATTTGTAAATTAGATATAATAATACATATAGCTCCGGACTTTTGTGAGGATTAATAGCAATACAAGTAATGGTGCTTGGCATATATTACGCACTTGGTTCGTATTTGCTATTACTATTATCCCATTTGATGGATGAGAAAACTGAGAACCAGCTTCTGAAAGTGCCTTGCTCAAGGCTTCCAGGGCTGGACAGGGTCCCGTGCCTCTGGACTTGCAGCCAGCTCTGGCCGCTCCAGCCCACTGAAAGGCATCAGTGCATCTCCCTTTGCAGTCAGGACAGTGCCCTTGGGGCAAGGATGCTGTCAGGTTAGAAGGTAAAAGACTTTTTTTGTTGTTGTTTTTCCTAAACAGGGTTTTACTTTAGGTCATTAAAATGCTGCGGTAGTTGGTAAATCCATTGCAGTTTTTAAAAATATTTTATTTTTATTTATTTGATAGGGATCACAAGTAGGCAGAGAGGCAGGCAGAGAGAGAGGAGGAAGCAGGCTCCCTGCTGAGCAGACAGCCTCATGCGGGGCTCAATCCCAGGACCCTGGGATTATGACCTGAGCTGAAGGCAGAGGCTTTAACCCACTGAGCCACCCAGGTACCCCTCCATTGCAGTTTCTTAAGTACCCTTTTTTAAAAAAAATTTTTATTTATTTATTTGACAGAGAGAGAGAGAGAGAGATAGATCACAAGTAGGCAGAGAGGCAGGCAGAGAGAGAGAGAGGGGAAAGCAGGCTCCCTGCTGAGCAGAGAGCCCGATGTGGGACTCGATCCCAAGGCCCTGAGACCATGACCTGAACTGAAGGCAGAAGCTTAACCCACAGAGCCACCCAGGTGCCCCATCTTAAGTACCCTTTAATTCCTAAGGTTGCTTGAGGCTCTAAGGCAAAGGTGTTGGGTTGCTCTGTTTTAAACAAGATGAATAAGCAAACCAGTAGGAACACGATGTGGGGGAAGAGGCTGGCCTGGCCGGGGGGCTGAGATCCTTTACACACTGACACGCTGTCTTACCGATCATCTGTCACTTCCCGCCGCAAACTTGGTGGGGAATTGATAAGTACCTGCAGCCCCACCTTTGTGTCCCCAGACAGCCCAGGGAAGAGAGTACATCTTGCTGCCCCAGGGCCAGTTGGCTTTCAGACTGCGCTCACTTCTCAGGAGGGTTCTGTAAGGGGCCTGCAGACGACAAGAGCAGTGTGACCGAGATCACACAGAGAGGAAATTGTGGAGGCAAGCCTAGAAGGCAGGTCTCTGAGTCCTCAGGTGTGCACGACTGCTGGACCTCACAAATGGCCCAGGAACCCTCAGAAGAGTTGAGTGTGTGCTAGTGCATGTGTGCGAGTGTGTGTGCACGCATGCGTGCATGTGAGGGAGTTACTGGCATAGGAGTGGAAGAAGAATACCACATTTTGGGCTCTCTCCTGCTATCCCTTCTCGTATCTGTGTGTTCAAGGGAACGCCACAGAGAGGAGGCATTGGTGGCAGCCTTGGCATGGGATTGATGTTCCTAAGGGGAAATCTGCACCCTGAGGCTCACACACAGTGGGAGAGGTGGGCATCTCCCACACATCCCCTAGGAATCCCCAAAGTGTGGTCTATGGACTGTAAGGACCTATTTTATATTTATATTTTAGCCAAAGGCTTCCATTGAGGTTAAACAATAACCTTGTTGTTTAACCCTTAAACTGTCCCTGCTCCCCCTCCCCAGGGGACTTACTTAAAAACAAGTCTCGGAAACCAGCCTCAGGTAACAAAGCTCAAATACAAGGGTGGGTCAGGCCAGGTGGAGACATCCGATCAGTGAGGGGTTGCATACTGTCTGCCTAGTTACCAAGCAGTAGGGGCCCCACCCTTTGGGAGCCTTTTGGGCGCCAATCCTAACCAAGGTGTGATAGGCCGGTTCAAATGTCTACTATAGGGGAAATTGTAATTCAATTGGTCACCTAGCATCACTATGGAGTTTCCTGTGTGTGTTACAATCTCATTGGCCACCTGTGTGTGGCCACGCCCGACCGACTGCATGGCCTTTGCCCTTAAAAGCCAGTCTGTGAAACAGAGAAGGGTCACCTTCTCTTGTAAGAGGTGCGTCCCGAACGTCCGGTTAGATTCTTGATGCTTGGCGTGAAATAGAGCTTTGCTTGACCTTCGCTTTATATCAGTCTCGTTCCTTTAATCACGGCCCCATTTTGGGGGCATAACATGGACCCAAAGCGGCAGTAACACCTGACACCGGCACTGGACTGCTAGGGAGAAAGGTGGCATCCTGGGCCCCAGCACGGACCTGCTGAATGAAAATCTGGATTTTAACAAGATGCTGAAGGTGACTTATGGGCAGATTAAAGTTTGCGACAAGACTAGGAGATGATAGGAACTTCTGGTCTAGGCAGGAGTAAACAAAGAGTTTGTGCCATGTGAAGCTTTGATTGAGAATTGACTGGCATGCCCTGGGGGGGAGTATTTCTAGACTCATAATGGTCATTTAGTGATACCTACTATAAGTGTGGGATGGGGAATTGGGTCCCGAGGATGGGGTGTTAGCTGTCACCAACTAGACTCCATCAGAAGGCTCTTTGTGCTCTGACATTCTCTAACCTTAATGCTGGCAAACCCTCTTGGACCAGAGACTGGGTGATGTCTTTTGGAAGTCACATTGGTTCTGCCATTAGCTAGCTCTGTGACCTTGGGGAAGTCATTTATGCACCTGGAGCCTCCAATTCCACATTTGTGTATATTCTCTTGGTTCTCACATCAATACCTTGAGGAGGGTGTTCTACATATCCCCATTCTACATGAAGAGACTAAGGCTGAGTGTGTTACTCCTCGTTGAACATTTTGCTTTTTAATGGGGATGATGCTTTCAAAGTCAAAGGGATTTTTTCCTTCCCTAACCCCCCAGTCCCCTGCCTTGCTTCTCAAATTCCTCATATCAGAGAGCTCATATGATTATTGTCTTTCTCTGATTGACTTATTTCGCTCAGCATAATACCCTCTTGTTCCATCCACGTTGTTGCAAATGGCAAGATTTCATTTCTTTTGATGGCTGCATAGTATTCCATTGTGTATATATACCACATCTTCTTTATCCATTCATCTGTTTATGGACGTCTAGGTTCTTTCCATAGTTTAGCTATTGTATTGACATTGCTTCTATAAACATTCAGGTGCACATGCCACTTGGGGTCACTACATTTGAAAAAAATGAAAAAAGATAGGATCAGGAGGGAGACAAACCATAAGAGACTCTTAATCTCACAAAACAAACTGAGTGTTGCTGAGGGGAGCGGGGTAGGGCGAGGGTGGTTGGGTTATGGACATTGGGGAGGGTATGTGATATGGTTAGTGCTGTGAAGTGTGTAAGCCTGATGATTCACAGACCTGTACCCCTGGGGCAAATAATACATTATATGTTAATAAAAATAATAATTAAGAAAGTCAAAGGGATACATTCATAGTGGCAGAAGTTCAGCCCCATGATAGGCTGGCCAGTTGGGGGTGGGAGGAGAGGTGTGTTTTGGGTAGACAGCAGATTGTGAGATTCCAGTGCTCCTGAAATTGCACCACAAAAGTGGTGGCTGGCTCTGCCAAGAAGGCTTGGCATGAGCTGAGCTTGTCACCTTGTAGCAATGAGCACTTTCTTGGCCCTTTGCACCCTGGAGATTCTGGCTGGCCGTGCTGGGGCAGGGAAGTGCCCAGCCAAGTTGGAAGGCAAGACCTAAGATGAGGTGACTGGCAAAGGGGGGGCCACGGAGCCGAGCACAACCAGCTTGCTGTGCCTCATGTTCACAGAACAGAGCCCATCTCCAAATTAAATCTCCTGGAATTCTCACTTGGGGAGAGGTGAAGGAGAGCAAATCAACAGAACAAAGGTGAGAGAACATGAACCAGTTTTCCATCCTCAATAGCCAGAGACCAAGTAATCTTGGGAACAATGCATTAGTTCTGAGTTTAATAAGTAGGTCCTATAAATGGATTTTCTCCCACTATGAAGCAGAGTAGCATAGTGGCTAAGTGTTTGGGTCCTAAATCATTTACCAGGGTTCAAGTCCTCTGATCCTTTTTCCTGCTTGAGTTCTGAGTCAGGTAAGAAATAAGATAAGGGGATGGGAATAAAAGGTACAGCATAAAAAAAATAAAGGCACAACACAGGAAATCAAATAAAAAAATTTTAAAAAAAGGTTCATGAGAAAAAAAAACAAAAGAAATAAGATAAAGGAGCAAATGAGACGAGAGACCAAAATACCTCATTTATCACTGAAAACCTGACACTGGAGGCTGAGGTTTGGGTAGACAGGATTCCGAGCCCTAGTGCCCCATCCTGGCCTGCACAAGCCATCTTGGGAAGACCTACTTCTATATGTTGGAGACAGGCCATGTTGGGGGAACTGACTTCTGCCAAGAGGATGGGAGTGAGCGCTCTACCAGTCACCTGGCTCGCATTTAGGAAGAGAGAAAACCTAGAGCTTTATACACCTTCCCCTCAAATTGGTCCTCAAATTGGAGATGAGCCACTCCTTCTGTTGGAGGTAGAGATTAGGATGAGGAAGAGAAGTGAAGAAAGACCTGGGATTTTATAGTAACAGAGGCTGCCCCAGATGGAAGAAATGTCAGGAGTGGACAGGAAGTGTTTCCCCAACCTTCAGCTCCTGACAAGGACAGTGTTGTACTTGGCATATTTGACACTTGGAGAAGATCACTTAACAGGGCCCCCACCCTTAGACAACAGAATTAATTTCAGTGATAACTACATAATGATCAGAAATCATCATTATTTTCTGGACTCAATCTTTAGTTTTAAAACAGTTGAGAAACAAAAGAGCAGGATTTTGTTTTCCGTGACATTATTCAAGCTCAGTAAATATTTCATATCTGAACCAAACCCTTCACTTACCAAATGAAAATATTACACTTTGCATTTTATCACCGTTCTGCGTTTTAAAATTTTAAGCCCACACAATAACTTCAAGTGGTGACGTAGAATGACAGAACTGAATTAGCTCAAATGCTGTTCTTCCTTTGCTCTGATCACCGTGCAGTCTTTGTTTATTTCTCATCTGCTGTTCCAGTGCAGAGGTCCGTATTACCTGGAGGCAGCAACAGTGCCTGCGGTGAGCTCAAGTGATTTCAAATAGTCACACACTTGGGCTGGAAATTAGTGGGTGAAGCTGCGCCCACATTTCAGACTTACATATTATCAAAATCCAGCAATAGCCTTGGCAACTGTTTAGAACTTAGACCAACCAAAGATTTGTTTGTTTGTTTTGGGAAAAGGGTCTATATGTTATCACTGGCGTTGTTTGGAATTTCAGGCTCACGGTGATGATAAAAAGAAGACTGATTTCCGATTACTTTAAAAATTACTGTTTTGGGGCACCAGGGTGGCTCAGTGGGTTAAAGCCTCTGCCTTCAGCTCAGGTCAGGATCCCAGGGTTCTGGGATCGAACCCCGCATCGGGCGCTCTGCTCAGCAGGGAGCCTGCTTCCTCCTCTTTCTCTGCCTGCCTCCCTGCCTACTTATGATCTCTGTCTGTCAAATAAATAAATAAAATCTTAAAAAAAAAGTAAAAAAAAATTGTTTTAAATTACCTGCAGACAAACCCATTCTTGTTACCCACGCCAGGCACATCCATTGCCCCCGTTGTCTGGCCCGTGTTACACCACTGAGTAAAAACCTCTCTGAGTTGGGAGGTAGGATTTCTGGGTACCCGTCGTGTTCCTGCCCGTAACGGATAAGTCTCATTGGCTAATCGGGCAAATCTCATTTTCTTTTGGGCCTCAGTTTTCCTAACTGTAAGTTAAGGGGACTGGACTGGGTCATCTCTAAATTTTTTTCTCTGCTCTAAACTCTGGCTCGAAAAGTCATCTTTCAACCAGGGGAGTGGGAGACTGGAAAACACATTTGGAATCTGATTGTGTCTCTGTTCAGGGAGCTTGAGCTGATTTATGGGGCCGAGTCAGTGAAAGGAGATCATCTGCCTTTGATTTATGTCAGATGCATGCTGTGCTCAGGCTTCTGCTGTTCTGGAGGGGCTGGAGGTGATGTAGAGGAAGTTTCTGGCTTGGCTATGAGAGCGATGGAGAGGAGGAGGCTATGGCTTGGTGCGGGCAGTGGTGATGGTGCCAGCACATGTTTCCTGAGTGCTTGTTACCTGCTAGGTGTGGCAGTCCTAGAGGGTAGTGCTATTACCTGCTATTACAGTGCTTATTACCTGCTAGGTGTCCCAATGTCTTAATGTCATCTTGGGGAAGACTCCACTGTTTAACCATCCTTAAGAGGAAGAGACTGAAGCCGTGCTACAGGGTGAATGGTGGTTGTAGGATTTGAACCTGGGTTGTCTGGCTTCAGAGTCCATCTTTTACCCAGTGTAGTAGTTAAGTAACTTAGTAGAGTTAAGTGTGTGAGTTGCTGTTCTCCCCTAGACCTTTGTGTCTCTGTTCCAGCTGGCCGTGTCCCAGGCAGTCTGTTCTCGGTCCTGGCATTATAGGAAGGGCCCAGGAGACTCTGCTGAGGGCAGCATTTCACTTTGTTTCAGATCTTTCCTGTTTCTGGCACAGTGTCTGACCATGAGTTGTTAATGTCTAGAGGGATCTTTGAGTCTGATCTTGAGTCTGATTTGTCTCTGACCTAGAGAGATTAGAGCAACAGGCAGGTTGAGTGACTTGTTGAAGATCACTGAGACTTCAGGACACAGGTGTACCCAGGATTCCATTCTTCAGCATGCCTTCACAGGCCATTGGGTCCCTGTGTGCACTGAGGGTCTGGCCTGGCTTCTTCCCATGATCTCCATCTTGGACTTTAAGGTCCCCAGGCCACATCCAGGAATTATCCAGGCCTGTTTCCTGATGTGGCACTTGGTTACCCTCATCTTTTGTCCATGAGTGGTCTCTACTGTTTTAGTAGTAAACTGTAATATTTCATGAGGACTTTGAAATTTATCTATTTTACAGAGCATTATTTCTCTCTGTGAAGAACCTGAATGTGGATATGTCACACACGATGATTCCATTCATTCAGCAAATACTCAAGCATTTATTGTGTCTTTTCTAGGCTCTGAAGTCATAGGCAGACCCAGTCCCTGCCTTTGTGGAGCTTATATTCAAGTGGGGGACAGATGCCACATAAGCCATGATATAATGTTTTAGTTACGTTTGCCCTTACTTAATTCACATTTGCATGTGAGGGTATAGAGGCTTATTTTCTGAGTGTTACAGGTAGTCCAAAAAGGACTATGAGCTCTTTTCTAATCATAGCATTCCCCTGAAATCTTATATTTCATTTTTAGTATATCTCACTTTGTTTAAAAAATGTGGCATATTTTACAGTACATTGTCAAAAATGTCACATTGTTCTTTATCCAAAACAAATGAAATTTACCTTGTAGCCAGGTCTCTTTCTGAAATAGCTATAGATATGAGCAGACAACAATAGAAGGCAATACATCTTCTACTGTGATTGTCCTAGCATTCATCATCTTCCCTCAATAATTTTTTTTATTAAAAACAAAAGGTTAGAAAGTCTATTTTGTTTGTATTGGCAGTCAAAATCTGCTGAAGAATTGCAACTGGCTGGGGGTTCTCCTCTGCATCTGTGTGTGATAAGTTATAATACCTGGTAGAGGTGATAGAACTTTCTGTTTTCTCTTGGGATGTTTCAGCTGTGGCACACCGACTTTCCAACCCAGCCTCACTGTACATGGTAATCCCACGTGCTTCTCACATTATACAACTGGGAGTAGAGTTGCTGACCAGAAGCTTAGGAATCTCACAGGTGTGATTTTTCCTGAAACCTGAGTTAGAATTCCACCATCTCCACTTCCATCCGTTCATTCATCCAACACATATGGATGAAGCCTCTTCCACGAGTCTGGTACTGTAGCTACTAGATACCGAGAACACACTAAACAGACTGTCTCAGCTTCCATGGAACCTGTGTTCTAGTTGGGATGACTCCTATGAATAAGTAAATAAATGAACAAGGTAACTTCAAATTTTGATAAGACAATGGAAGAAAATACCGGGGTATGGGAACAAGACTAACATGGTGGTGGCAGTGGTGAAGGGCATAGCATTTTTGAGAAAATGACTTTTAAATGGCATCTTAAAGGACAAAGAAGAAACTGGCCAGCCAAGGACCAGACTGAGAGCATCACAACACATGCAGGGGCTCTGAGGCAGGAAATGGCTTGTATGTTTGAAGACTGGAGGAAAACCAAAGCACACGGAGTCCAGAGAGCAGAGGTGGTGGTGGGGAGAGTGATGAGATGGGAGAGTGAAGAAGAAGCAGGTAGAACCATCTAGGGTCTTTAGGGCAAGCTAGAGAGTTTAGACTTGATTCTAAGTTGGGAAGTCAAGTAGGGTTTGACAAGGGAGTGATGATTACATTTTAGGAAGTTCATTCCATGTGACCATTCACTCTTAGAGCAGCATTGAAAAGAGGGAGGCTGTCACAGTTGTCCCGGTGGAGATGCTGGTGGCCTGGCCTATGATGGTTGAGTGGAAATGGTGGAACAGAAATTTTCAAGATAAACTGGGGAGTGGGGGCTAGGGGAAGAGAGTCAAGGCTGTCTCCCTGATGGCTGGCATGGGCAATTTATTAGTTGTGCAGTCTTGGGAGAGTCTTACCTTCTCTGGGCCTGGGGATTGACTGGGGCAGGCAGGAGACTCTGGGTCAAGACTGAAGACCTGGCTGAGATAAGTCCAGGGGATGGTGAAGGATAGATGGGAAATGATGCATGTGTCTGTGATGTGCGGTGAATTCTGCCTCCACCAAGAATCTCAAAATGTCATTACCTGACAAAACCTTAAAATACCAACAGCATAAATTACCCGGGCAAAATGACTGATATATATTGCTTCTGCTTATACCCACCATGCCTCGTTAAGAGAAATTAATAAAGACATGTTTTCTGATTACAATATGTATTATTCAAGACATTTTGGGTTACAAATGAAAGAAATGCAGCTTGAATTCATCAAAGCAAAAAGAAAAATTATTGGCTAGCATAATGAAGAAATGAGAGTGTAGCTGAATGAACTTCAGGCATGGTGAGATCTAGGTGTTCAAGTCTTACGATTAGTCATCTGATTTTCTCTGAGTAAGGGATCTGACTTCTTTTGAGCTAGCTGCTTTCTTGGGTCAGTTTTCCTGAAGGAGTAGAAAAGATGTCAACCCTTACTTCCAGATTTATATCCTAGCAACTCCAATAGAAGGTAAGCCCCTGTTTGATAGTAGTTACAACAAATCTGGGTATAGGTTCTGGTGACCTGGTTTGGATTGCCTATTCATCTCTAAAACAAGCTCAGCGGTCAGAGGGTCGATGGGCTAAGGTCTGGGTGATGAGTAGAGTCATCCCCACCTAAACCATATGTGAGAAAGTGAGAAATTCCCAAAGGAAAACTGGGCTGCTCCTGCTGGAGTATATAATGCAAGCTGGGAAGGCAAAAATAACATACCCAAAAGAGTCCCTTTGAAATCCATGTCAGAATCTTACCTGTCAAACAGGTAAGCCCTCATAGCTTCATTCACCCTTGCTTTCCTTGGAGGTGGTCAGAACAGGGAAGCATACAGCCTTACAACCCTCAGAAGGCAGAAGCAGTGCTTTTCATTGTATCTTGTGGTTTCCAACCTGCAGGAAAGGTAGTGAGATGCTATGGAAATCAAGCCAGGTATGGGAACCTTTGGAATCAAGTTGGGTAGATCAAATTTTTTGGCATGTGGGAGCAGGTAGTGGTGAATGGCGCTGAGGCACTTTTACTCAGCTCTTTTCCAACACAGGCATTTCTTAAATATTCCCAGGGCTTTGTCAGGTTCCTTAGAAAGTCTTTTATCAGAGTGTCATAGATTGTCAGAGCTGGAAGGCATCTTTCAGTCTTAGACATCTTTCAGTCCAAACTGGTCTCCTATTCATGTAAGAATATTGAGGCCTGGAGCACTGAATTGGGAGAAAAATCTTGAATCCCAGGCTTTGTGATCTCATTTCTGTGAAGAGTGTACTGAGTCTCTTATTGCTTCCCTCGGTGAATGTGCTTCACACATGAGCTGTTTCCTCTTTTTTTCCTATAAAGAGAGTCTGTTTGGTTTCCCATGGGAAAACTCCTGGCCCAGATTTCACTTGGTTTTCCAATTCTTGAGTTTAAACATCCCTCTGAGAACTAAGGGTTCTTTGGAAGACGATGGGTAGGTGACCTAACTCACCCTTGAGGCACTTTGTGCCCAAAGAAAATAAGATCATGGATAGCCCTCTTGATTCAATGACAGCCCCACTGCCTGTTTGACTCCATAGGCCCTCAGAATTCATTTACATTTGAACCTCTGGGAATGTCTTCCTTTGAACTGTCCACTCCTATGGCTCAGGATGGAGCATCTCCTCCTGAATGAGGACTTGCCAAGCTGGAGGAGAAACCTGAGTGTTGGACTCAGAGAGCCTGGCATGAAATCCAGGTTCTAACATTTATACGTTATGGGAGCATGACCAAATTACTAAACGTTGCGAGCCTCAGTTCCTTTATTTAGAATGAGCAAACTCATGCAAGCTTACCTCATCAGGCGGAGAGGATGAAATGAGAGTAATGCATCAGAGTTCTCAGTCCCAGTCCCCAAGCCTGGGAGAGTCTAAGCACTCAGTGTGTATGAGCTGGGAGTGGTGTTATTATTCTCATGATTCCAGGCAATAGTGGAGGAGAGATTGAAATACTGTGTAACTCAAGCTAGGTAGCCATTCAGAGGGAAGTATGTACCATAGGGATCCACCGAAAGATGAACTCAACTTGGTCCAACTCCCATTCCACACATCTCTCTTTAGAGTCTGCCGAATGTAGACATTCTGCACTTTTTTCCAGAACACCCCTTTATTTATCACTTGGTTTTGATGACTTGTACATGATTCCCTGAATTCACTAATTTTGATAACTTTCTCTCCTTCAGTGCCATAGATTCCTCCTCTGATCCATACTCCTCACTCATCAAGGACTCTGCAAAATAACACACATAGAGCATCTAGCCCACAGTGGCTGGCACATGGTAACTAATCAATAAAATGTTGGTTACCAAGATTACTCTTCTGACCGCTCCTGGAATTATTATCAAGTACCTGGCCCAGGAATAATGATGAGGCTATGAATCGTAAGGGATGTCTGGGGACATCCCATAAAAGGACTTGTTTTGTCCTTTTAAAAAGGCTAAGCCTTATTCACATTCATCATCCTATTTTTTTTTCTGGCAGGAGAAATAATTTATTAGGTCAACTTCTCATCCCTCCTTTTAAGGTCAATTCATGTCAATTTTTTTTTTTTTAACTTTTCTCATAGATCTCATTCGTTATCTGCTAGTCCCAATCATTTCCTCTTCGCTAATCTGTTTTGGTGCTAGGATTAGATCTGAGAGGCCAAAAGGCATCCATTACAGAGACAAGATTTGCCACATAAGAGTTTGATTTCATCATCACTGTCAGTTTGCAGGGCACTTTCTCAAACATGCTCTCATCTAATCCTCAAAATAACCCAGGGTGGAAGCATATTACTGTACCGGTTTTTCAAGGATGGTGTCAGCGAGGAGTTAAGTAACTTGTCTAGTGCCAAACAGAAGGAAAGCTTCGATCCTTGGATCAAACCTTGTTCTGCTGCCTCACAGGGGTCCTCGAGGGGTCTGGTGTCAACTGTTTCTTATAACGGGTCAGCGTGGGGCATTAAGTCATTATAACCATCCTTCACATTGGCCTGGGGACAAATGTGGGGAGAAAACAGGGCATAGCAGAGACACTGATGTTCGCCAGAGGCTGCATGTGTGGGCTGGACCATTAGCTGTAGGAGTTTGGTGGGCATCTTTTACGGTAACCTCAAGGGCGCTTCCGCCAGCTAAGCTCTCTGCCTTGTACTGGTCGGGTTCAGTGCTAATTGCACCTCTGGGTTGCAGCTGCGATGGGCCCAGCGAGGGCAGACTATGAGAAGTATTTCTGAAATCCAAGACACCTGGGCGTGGAAGCAACTGTTTACCAGCTGTGTGACTTTGGGCAAATATATGTTCTTAACGGCAATCTCTGCATCTGTACTGTGAAGACAAGAATGCTTGGATCTTCTTGTCTATGTTGTGGGGAAGGGTAAGTTAAATTAGGTGATTTACCTAGAGTGCCTAGGAAATCATCAGGCTGAACAAGCGCGGCTTACCGTCATCACTGGCTTTCTTGTTTTTAAAAGGAGAGGCCTTCAACCACAGAGTTGAATAGGGAAGTGTTAAGTTCTGCAAGCCCAATCATAGGCCCTTATGTCCCACTTTTTGTGTGATCTTGGCATGGCCTTCAGATTCAATTACTCATTTTACACTAATAATGTCCAAATGTATATTTCAAGCCCCAGATAGGCACACACAGTTGCCTGATTAATATTTCTTCTCAACTGCTTCAGATGTGCTGCAAATTCAATGTGTCTAAAACAGAGCTCGAACTCTACTCCAACCTGGATCTTCTTTAGGTTTTTTCCTTTCCCAGCAAATGGCCGGAAGCCCAGGACTGTCCTTGAAACACCCTCCCTGATCTAATCCATCAGAACATCCTGTCTGTGCTGCTGCTTCCATAAACATCGAATCTGCGCATTTCCTGCCATGCGCAGCACCATCCGAGTCAAATAGACCATCATCTCCTGCCTGGACTGCGACACCAGCCTCCAGCTGCCTGCCCTACATCTCCTTCAGCCTCTTGCAGGCCATTCAGAGTGATTATTTTGGAAGGCAACAATCCTGTGTCCTCCCCATCTCCATCCCACCCCCAAACACCTCTCCAGTGGTTTCCCATTGATTCTAAAGTCGACCATGCCTATAAGGTCCATCATGATCTGGCCCCTATGTGTCTTTCAGCCTCATTTCCCATGTTTCTTCTACAAGTGCTTTGTCCACGGCCACCCTTCTGCTGAGAATATCTTTCCATCCCATTTTCCTGGAACCTGAACCTACTTTTTCTTCAGGCTCAGATTACGCCTTCCTTGACCTCTGTCATGAGTTTTCATCTCCCTTTTGTAAGCTTCCCTGTTATCCCAAATCTCTCTTTCATAAATATAGTATAGTTGCAAGTATGCATTTACGTGCATGATTTTTGTTTTGTATTTGTCCAGACTAGACTAGAGTCTTCATCTGCTCTTTGTGTTACCCTGTTCCAAGGACCCAGCACAGGGGCTGGCACACAGAAGATGGCCAATGATTATTTGTCCCATGCACGAGAATCTTCAAGGAGAATTCAAGATCTGGAACCATGGATCCAGCACCATCATTCTAGTGCATGGGTCGCTAAACAGCAGTTCACGTGTCATTAGCTAGTTTGCCCTTGCTAGTAAGTGTCAAAGCTGGGATTTGAATCCAGGTCTTCTGTAGGAAAAAACAATTTTATGAGTCTGATGTGCTCAGAGGGCTCCCTCTTGAAGTCGGTTCAAAAAGGGACAGAGGCCTTGCCCTGGGAACAGTTTTGCTCCAAAGTCAGTCATCTAGAACTGTAGATTTAGAAATGTGGATGAGTAAATGATTCATTTGGAAATGACTCAGAGCCTTCTGAAAACCTTAGGAAACATTCTTTTTACCCCTGGCTGGCCATGCATAAGACTTAAAAACCAACGGAATGATAAAGAACATATTTTCTACCCTCATTTGACATCACCTGAGTTTCAGTGAAATCTTATCGTCTGTGACGGGAGGAAGTAGAGTTTATAAAGTCAGGCATAGTCTGATCTCCTGTTCCATCCACCGGCCCAGATTTATGCCCCCATCTGTTTATTAAGTTTTGATGAGGAATGCCCTGAGTAGAAACTGCATTATATGTTTTCTTGATATTATCCTTTCAACTGCATTCTTACAGCTGTTATCATAAGATCTTTGTCACCTCAACTGTTGGTGCTGATTTGAAGGTCGATAGTCTCTCCCTCAGCTGGTCTATTTCTCCCCCTAATGCGAGAGTCTTCCTCTCGAAGGTGAGCTCAAGAGCCTAGGGCGTCTTCCCAACATGAAGCTCTTCGTGGTCTTCAAGGGGCTTCTTGATAATGTTCCATTTGTCTTCTTTCCTTATCATGTGATATCAGGATATTTTTCCCATCGCCTATCAGTTGCTTAACTCACAGATTCAAAAAATAGTTACCAAGCCCCTGCTATGTGCTGGGAACTCTATCACACACGGGAGTGGAGCAGCAGCAAGATAGTCATGCACCTTCTCTTCTAGACCCATGTCCCTTGAGGACAGACAGACATTTAATTAACTCACTTGTGTGAGGAAAATGATGACAAGGGCTCAGGGTTGGGGAGAGGTACTGGGAGTGTATGGGAAGGGACCCTCACTTAGTCAGGAGAAACATGGAAGGCTTCTTTGGGGGAAATGGTCCTGTTTAGTCTGAAATCATGCCCTGTGTTCATTCCCATTTTCTTCCTTGTAGGAAAAACATTCTTTCTTCTCTCTCTCTATTCAAAAGTATTCAGTAGCGACCTGTTAGGCAAAAACAACATACTTTAGAGCTCAGGCTCTCAAATCAAACGGAGTTGGAGTCAAATCCCAGCTCTACCAATTCCTGGCTTGGTGTCTTTATGCAAATTATTCACTTGGCTATGCACAGTGTTTGCTCAGCTGTCAGATAAGGATTATAACACCTTCCTCTCAGGGTTGTTCTGGGTGTGAAGTACTTAGCACAGTGCTGGTGCTCAGTTAACTGCTCATTTAATATGGCTAAGGTTATTATAAAGACGTTTTATGGGTAAGTGTAAAAATAACAAAGAGGACATTGGGAGAAGGAGAGAAGTGTGTTGAGGGAAATCAGAGGGGGAGATGAAGCATGAGAGACTGTGGACTCTGAGAAACAAACTGAGTGTTTTGGAGGGGAGGGGGTGGGGGGGTTGGGTGAGCCTGGTGGTGGGTATTAAGTTGGGCACGTATTGCATGGAGCACTGGGTGTGGTGCATAAACAATGAATCTTGGACCACTGAAAAAATAAAATTACAGTATTAAAAATAAATAAATAATTTTTAAAAAAAGACGTATTACAGGATTGGCTTCTAGAACCTGCTTCTTTCTCTTTTTCTTACAATCATTCTACAGACATCAACCAGGTATTTTATCAGATATTAGGAGTACATCAATTAATAAGACGGCCCTGCCCTCATCCTTGAAAAATCTCTTCGATCTCAGTGCCACACCTGTCCTCAGGGCCATACCCACTCTTAGGTCTGGGTTTGAGAGCAGCCCAGACCCCAGAGTGGTGCGACCTGGCACCCATTCCCTCACGGGCTCTAGAGAGCTGACTCTGAGAGCTGACACTGCCTGGTGCACTGTGCCTGGGTCCTTCCCGGGCTTACCTGCCTCTGCCTGGATTTCTCCCAGTCCGACAGCAGCCATTTGCTTCCTGGCACCTCCCCGTATCACCCACGGCGCGTGGCTAAACTCATAAAAGGTGCCCAGGAAAGGCTGGTTCATGAGTTGTGCAGAGAGCCCCAAGACTAACGTGGGACCTCAGCCAGTGTTCCCCAGTTGGAGGATCCGTTTGATGCATGAAGTGTTTGCCAAGCACCTCACGTTGACTTTGTAGTTGTCACTGCCCAGGATGGGAGGCACCAAGGGGAAGCCAAGAGTGCTGCCTTCTCGATTAGGCAAAACACACACGGTGTTCTGCTGTCTCGGCTCAGGCCCATCACTCAGGGCCCTGGGCCTCCTCATTGTCCACTGACGAGAACTAGCTCTGTGCAGAATCTTCCTTTGTGGGGGCAATGCCCAGAGGCCCTCACTTGGAGTGCTGGATTCTGTCAGAGAAGCAAAACCACAACAGATAAAGTGATTCTATTCCGAGTGAAGGAAGGCGGATTCTACTTTCGGACTCCCAGATTCTACCTCCCTCCCTTCTACCTTATGCCTGGATTGGAGACCCATCTTAGGGTCTTGGAACTTGGAAAAACTTAGGACTTGGAAAAAACATTCCCTCCTCACTTGACCTCAGATTCCTTGTCTGTGATGTGGGCATTCATTCATTCATTCATTCAGCCCCATATTCCTTTCTTTCTTTCTTTCTCTTTCTTTCTTTCTTTCTTTCTTTCTTTCTTTCTTTCTTTCTTTCTTTCTTTCTTTCTTTCTTCCTTCCTTCCTTCCTTCCTTCCTTCCTTCCTTCCTCCCTCCCTCCCTCCCTCCCTCTCTTTCTTTCTTTCTTTCTTTCTTTCTTTCTTTCTTTCTTTCTTTTTTTAAAGTAGGTTCCACACCCAGTGTGGAGCTTGTACTTGAAACCCTGGGATCAAAAGTCTCATGCTCTACCTGGCTGAACCAGCGAGGCGCCTCCACTCAGCCACACACACTCTCTCTCTCTCTCTCTCTCTTTTATATTTATATTTATTTATTTGAGAGAGAGAGTGAGAACATGAGTGGGGAGACGGGGCAGAGACAGAGGTAGAAGCAGGCCCTCTTGCTGGACAAGGAGCCCGAAGTGGGACCCAATCCCAGGACCCTGGGATCATGACCTGGGCTGAAGGCAGACACTTAACCAACTGAGCCACACTTAACCACACTTAACCGACTGTGCCCTCAGCCACACTTCTAATGCTTGATATGTACCCGGCATCGTGCTTGGGCTGGAAATACAGTGATGTGCAAAGCAGACATATCTGCCCCATTCTCTGGGCCACCCCACCCCAGCCCCCTCCCCAGGCTCATTGGGGCGAGGGAGGCACAGATGTGAAAATGAAATCTGTGACAAAGACAGTGAAGTCCGTTTAGTGGCCCCAGGAGAGGTGTGGTGTGGCAGGGCGCTGGGGTTGTGGTGTGTGGCAGGGCAGTCCTATAAGCCCAGGAACAGGGTCTTTGTCCTAACAGTTCAAACGGGGCCAGTGACGCTTGTCCCCCTTCTCACCCTACACTTACCATGTAGCTAAATGAGATGTTTGGGAAATTTTTGGCTTCAGACACATAAAATCTGCCTCTCAGCTCCAATGTCCTTCCTCAGGACAGCTGTCCTTCATTCTACCTCATTCTTCTTAGACCTCATCCTCTTGGCTCTCATGAGATCTGCCCTTTTCCTTTATAGCCATAATGGTGATGATTAATGAGTTTGTTTAGCCTCTGCTCCTTCTCCTGCATCAGAAGGACAGGAATTATGTCCATCTTTGTCTGTGTAACCTCTGCCTGAAAAGATCTTAGGAGGTGCTCAGTAAATACCTACCAAGGGGCGCCTGGCCAGCTCGCTTGGTTGGGCGTCTGCTGTAGGCTCAGGTGGTGATCTTGGGGTTCCTGGGATGGAGCCCTCATGTCAGGCTCCCTGCTCCAGGGAGAGCCTGCTTCTCCCTTTCCCTCTGCCCTTCCTCACCACTCATGCTCGCTCTTGTGTGTGCTCTCTCTCTCAGATAAATAAAATCTTAAAAAAATTTAGCACCTATTGAATGAATCAATAAAATGACGAGAGAGGACGCTGAAGTCTAACATAGGAAAGTCAGAGCATTCTGCAGATCTGTGAAGTGGGTCACTGGGGACTCAGAGACCATGAAATCCACCTCATCTTGTGACCGGCAAAAATGAGACCTGGAGAGGGGAGGTGACCTAGCCAAGCTTCACAGCAAGTCACTAGCTGAGTCCAAGTCATTGTTCTCTTAGGTTGGACTCTTTTTTCTGTCATTATGGCTGTTTTGTCTGAAGCCAGAGGAGCGCTTAGTAGCAGTGTCTCTTAAAGTGTAGGTCGTTGCCTCCACATGAGAACTCAAGGCAAGCTGAAGATGTACCCTTGGATCTCTGTCTCCACTGGGCTGCCATTCGTGTCTGGGATGCGGCCATCAGGGAGTCCTCACGTGGCATTCAGTCTTGCCGGCTACAAATGTCTGTCTGAGAAGACATGTTTGGTGGGGGATGCGGCCAGAGCCTCATTTGGCAAAACATGTATCTGAGCGATCTGCTGCTTGGAATACAGAATTAGTATTAATGGGAGTGTCTGTCTGGGGAATGCTAACACCGGAACGACGGCAGTGGGGAGGGAGGCGGCCGGGGGTACATGACCTCGGCGGGATGCAGACTGGGGGCCAAATGGACACAAAGAACTGAGGGAAATATTTGTAGAAATGAAACCTTGGCAAGAGACGTGTATTGCTTCAGGTTGAAGGAATTGCACGATGTGGAGGAAAGGGAGAGCTCCGACGAATCTGAGGCAACTCAGTTATTTCATTTTCATACTCTGCAAATTGTTACTGGATGTTACAAGGCCTCCAAGCCCTGTGCTAACTGCTGGGATCGTGGGGGAGAACACAAGAGGGCTGGTCCCTCTTCTTGGTGCTTGTGGAGCAAAGAGAGAGACCGGTATTAAGCAAATAATGACTGTAATGAATGAGTAAATATAAACTGAGATAATTGCAATGAAAGAATCAATCAGCTCCTGTGAAAGCAAATAGTAAGGGAACTCACCCAGCCTGTGTGTGTAGGAAAGAGAGGGGCAGGTGTGTGTGTGTGTGTGTGTGTGTGTGTGTGCGCGTGTGGAGGTAGAGGTGGAGGGGTAGAAGCGTGTGTGTGTGTGTGTGTGTGTGTGTGTGCAGGGGAGGGAGGGGCAGGTCCACAGGATTTCCCGAGGAGATATGTGAGCTACAATCTGACAGGTGGTTGAAGCTAACTACATGGCGGGGGAATGAAGCAAGAGGAGAGAGTTCTGTATGGAGGGAAGAGCATGTTAGGAAGCCATAAGGCAGTGGGAAGCAGGTAGCAGAAAGCAGAGGAAAATGACTACAGTGGCTGTGAAGGGGGGAGGGAGAAGGTCCTGTGGAGTGGGGCTGGAGATGCCCGCAGCCGGAAGGGGCGTAGATCTGCCCAATCCTCGATGCCCAAGTTCCCAAAGAGTGGTCTGTGCGCTGCGACAGCACCCAAGCTGTCAATGACAGATCTGTGGTGAGATCCGCCCAGAATGGCGCGTAAGCTTTTACTGCAAAAACTTGACAATCATTTTACGTCTGAATCTTGTATTTTGAATGCCTTTTTCATTCATTTTTCAATCAATTCTTTCATGTATATATATATTTTTTCTTTTTCCAGTGGATTATGGGTGAGGAGGAATCTTGTTCCTTGCAGGATTTTGGGTTTTATCTGAAAAGCCTCTGAATGATTTTGCATAAGAGCAAGACAAAATCAGGTCTCAGTTTTTGAAAGGACTCTTGTGGCTATGGTGGGAGCCTGGAGAGGAGGGGCTGGGAAGCAGGACGGAGCTGACCCAGGGGCTCAGGACGTTGCGGCCCCAAGGATGGATTTGGAATTTGAGTGGCCCTTGAAGCCAAGGGACATTTGTCAGCAGGATTTTTGTCAAGGCAGACAAAGGACACAGAGGGTTTTGCTTGGGGAGAATTTGGTGAGTTGGTAGCAGGAAGTATCATTGCTAAGGATACAGAGGGACCTACGTTCCCCAGAAAGAAAGAACCCCATTCTCTCCCTGATGGGGGTGGGAGGAGAGCTGGGGGGTAGAAGCGGGTGAGCTGCCACTCTGGGCCCGTTCAGACAGAAGTGCTGCGTGCTGGCCCAGAGATGGCATCAGGGAAATCCGGACTCTTGACGAGCTCAGAGCTCTCTCCACACCCCTGCAGCTTCATTTCCTAATGAGTTTAGAGCCTTCTAGAACATGTGGGTGAGTGGAGCATGCAGCAGGCTGAGCTGTGAGAGTCGGGAAAGACCTATTTCTAAAGACGGGGTGTTCTGAAATCATCAGAGGAAGAAAAACCATGAAAGACTCTTAGCCATAGGAAACAAACTGAGGGTTGCTGGAGGGAAGGTGGGTGGGGGATGGAGTAACCGGGGGATGGGCATTAAGGAGAGCATGGGATGTGATGAGCACTGAGTGTTATATGCAACTGAAAAATTATTGAACATTACATCTGAAACTAATTATGTACTATATGTTGGCTAATTAAATTTAAATAACAATAAAAAATAAAGACTGAGTACTGTAGGTTAAGTGGGCACTACAGTCCCACCTTGCCCTCAAAGTGCCATCACTGAGACCCTTCTCTGGGGTCCCGGGTGATGTTTAGCTGTGCTCTAACCAGGGTGCTGGGTAGAGGAGAGGCAGAAATGGTGGGTACACCTGAGTGCCACGGGCCCAATCTGGACCCCTGATAGGCTCCAGGAGATTGGGCTTCCCCCTAACTTTCCTCAGTGAAACATCAGCCCTTCTGTGGCTTTTGCTCCACTCAGGACGTCTTGTTTATCAACATTGTTGCTGCTATAAATCAAGTTTACTTCTGGTCATAATCCTTGGGTAGTGGTGGTTGGGAAAACAAGTCAGATTTTTGCCAATTTGATCTCAGATGAGATCTGGTGACAGCAAAGCTAAGAGGGTGACAGATCACAGGCCATCTCCAGAGCAGAGGGGGACTGGTCCTATCTGGGAGGAGCTGGAGGCAATGGTTTGGGGGAAGACATGGGCCTCTGCCCACACTTCTCTGGTCCCAGGGCATTACTCCTGGTGGGGCTTATGGATTTTAGATAATAGAATCAAATATGATCAGGGCATAAATATATCATGATTAAGGGATAGTTTGAGGAGGCCTTTGCTAGTCTCCTGGGGCTGCCATAACAAAGTACCACAAACCAGTGGCTTGAACAACAGAACTTTTTCCTTACGGTTCTGGAGACGGCAGCTTCGACATCAAGGTGTTGGCAGAGCTATGCTCTCTGACAGCTCTAGGGGAGGCTCCTTCCTTGCCTCTTCTGGCTTCTGTTGGTTTCTGGCAATTCTTGGTGTTACTTGGCTTGTAGATGACTCACTCAAGTCCCTGTCTTTATCTCCATGTGGCCTCCTTCCTTGTGTGTCTGGCTCTTTCTATTTTTATCTTTTTTAAGACTTATCTACTTATTAGAGAGAGAGAGAGAGAGAGTCGGGGAGGGGGCAGAGGGAGAGGATCTCAAGTGGACTCCATGCTGAGCAGAGAGCCTGATATGGGGCTGGATCCCAGGACCCTGAGATCAGGACTTGAGCCAAAGTCAAGAGGCAGATGCTTAACCGACTAAGCCACTCAGGTGTCTCATTTTATAGGGATACCGGTCACTAATTAGGGCCCGTCCTCATCCTGACCTCATCTTGATTACATCAGCAAAGCCCCCATTTCCCAACATAGTCATATTCTGACGGTCCAAGTGAGCATGGATTTTGGGGGGAGGGGCTATGCTTTTCAATCTTGTGTGAGAACTATTGCTACTTAGACCCCAGTCTAATTTCTCCTGTAGATGAGAAGTCTGAGGCGCTGAGAGGGGAAGAGACTTACTGTCACACATGACTGTCACTACACAAGGTATTATTCCAAAAGGAGATTCCAGAATTTCAGACTTCCAGGCTAGTCTTCTGTGCAGTTGAGTGAAGCATTGAAATAAGCGCCTCTCGTTTTCCCTGTGAAACACTGAGTCCAGTTTTGTGGCTTGGTTCTGGGGGTCTGTATCTTCAGGCGTATCCCAGCTGAGCCTGGAGAGATGGAGATCCTTGCTTTTAAGTCACAATGTGTTCTGTGAGCTTGAGTTTTAAAGAGATTAGGATAAGACCAAGTCCCATGTGCTACGTGTCCCTAGCCTGGTTCCCAGACCCACTCTGTACATGCAGGAATAGATGCTCAACAGAGTCTTGGTGAATTGGATGTGTAACAAACGTCTGATAAATGAAAAATTCTCACATCTGTTGCTTTCATCTATTTTGGATACAGGTAGATCTTTAGAATAAGAAAGCAGGTTCAGGAAAAGTGGGGGAACAGGAAGTCTGTCTCAATAGATAATGTTGGAGTATAGATCAGGGAGACATGTGAGGTGGCAAAAGCGAGGACTACCTCTGCCTACTTCATGCACTTCATGCTTACTATAGTACCAGTTCCCAGGGAATGAGGAAAAAGAGCTAATACAGAACGCTTCTCTCTGGTGATTCTAGGCTTGCTTCATGCAAAGCATTATGCTGGGGGCTTTATAAACACTACTAACCAAATCTGTCTCAGTGAGGTCAGTGTTACTATGCCCACCTTATAGATTTGGAAAAAAAATAACTAATTTGTCATATAATAAAGTCTTATAGCCAGTACATTTTGGGGCCTGGATTGAAACCAATTCTTTCTGACCCAAACCCATTTTATCTTTTAAATGTATACCCAAATGGGATGTGGGTCTTACTTTCATTTCAGGAGTAAGGTATGAGGAGCTCTAACTTTGCCAAAAGTTTGGGTTATATGAAGCTGCTTCTTTTGGTCATCAGGAGTCATTTGAGTGTGTTTTAAGAACATTTTTATTTCCCTGTATCCCTTAGAAACTCTTGTAAGACAGTTGTGTCATATAGCCTTCCAGTTTCATTAGACATGGTGAGTGTCAAAATCACATGGGGGCACCTGGGTGGCTCAGTTGGTTAAGCATCTGCCTTTAGTTCAGGTCATGATCTCAGAGTCCTGGGATGGAGCTATGTGTCTCGATCCCCGTGAGATTCTCGGTGGGGAATCTGTTTCTCCCTCTGCCCCTCACTCTGCTCATGCGCTTTCTCCCCACTCTCTCTCAAGTAAATAAATAAAATCTTTTTTTAAAAAATCACATGGTGGAGCAGGACAGTAGGGGTGTCAATGGCCCAATCACAGATAGGTCAGTGGGGCCTCAAAGAGTGGCTGTGACATGAATGAGGTCACACTCACAGATGGTGACAGAGGGAACACTTGACCAGGTCATCTGATCCCCATGCATTGCCATCTTACCTGATCAATTATGTCCCCCTATACTTAGGTGGGCGCAGTGTTATTATGTCCCCTGACCCCACAAATCTTGGAAAGGGAACAGTGGGGCTGACCTTCACATTTTGGAGTAAATGACTCCTTTACTCCTTTGTTCTTTTTTCCTTTTATACACACAGACATGAATTAATAATCTAAGAGGATGGAGAGGTCACTCCAGCTACAAGGAATGAGTAAAGGTGTAGGGGTGAGGATGTAGAGGTTGTATGGGAGGAGTGGAAAGCCCCATCTAGCTGAGTATAAAATGAGTAAAAAGAGGAAAGAAATAATCCCAGAAGGAAATGATGACAATGATGGAATCACTTCCAGAGAGCCAGTATTGTGGGGAGAGAACTGTTGTCCAGGGTCAAGCTGGTGGGGGACAGGGGAGGAGTGGTTATAGACATGATTCTCTGCTGCCCATTGTACTGTAGAGAACACCCCTGCAGGACCCCCAGACCAGCTAGATGAGAGGCCTTTGCTGAATAACTGATTGGCCAGATGACCAGTTCATGGACCCACTGAGGATATCTTTTCTTGGCTTGCTTGTGGCTCTTTCTGGGAGTGGTGGGCTTTCTCTGGCAAGAACTGTGTAGTCTCTTTCTGATTTGCCACTTATTCCCTATCCCTGCTCCCTGTCTTCTGCCCCATGACTCTCCCTGGCTTGTCCCCCTGTATCTGCTCCTTCTGTCCACACCCTGGAGGTAGAACAGCAGTGGCCAGTTTTCCTGGAGTGAGCTCAGGATTTGTCTGACAGCTGTATGTAAATCAATCCTTTGCTGAATTGATTTTCAATTCATTGGCTCTTACCGATGGCTTTTGAGCCCAGACAGTTGGCTTTGATGGATACCTTGCTCCTCTGTGATTTCTGCATTGACCTCTCAGTGCTTCCCTTCCCCGTGTGCATATAATAACAAAGCCCTCCGCTGCCTTCAGCGGGTCCCAGGCCTCGAGAAGGAAAAATTATAATAACCATTGTGAACTTCTTTGGTCTCCTTCAATGGAAAGGGTGAGGTAAATGGAAGGTGTTGCTACAGTTATTATGTGATCCCATATATATTGGTTTTTCTCTCCAAATCATTGCCTGGGGCTCTGTTTAGAAATTGGTTTTACCCTCCTTGCTCTTACTGCAGCCTCCGGGGCTCCCATTCCATATTTAACTTTTCTGCAATTCAGCACCTGCTCTGTTAGCTTTCCTCCAGGCTTTTAGCACGAGGCACCTGCATGTAGATCAGCACAAGCCATGGGGGTCTCAGGGTGTCTTCACAGCCAGGCCTTCTAGAACTTCTTCTCAATCCAAGGAGGGTAGGGGTCAAAGAATCTGGATCCCAGGAATGCTACTCATCCACCCTATTTAATGGAGTGATGAGGACATGGACTCTAGAACCAGACTTCTGGTTTGAATCCTAGCTCAGCCACTTGCCTGCTTTGTGACCTGAGACAAATACCTTAACCTTTCTGTGCCTCAGTTCCCTCATCTGTAAAATGGGGGCCACTCTAGAACTAACACCATAGAGTTGTAAGAAGGATTAAATGAGTGAATGCATGGAAAGCACTTAGAACAGTGTCCGGTCTGTAATTAGCACCATGGAGTGTCCGGTAGTGTTGTGTTCCCTAGCTCTTTAGCCTTGGTTCTTTTTTGGTGTGTTGGATCGGCAGCAGGGGGCCTGGACTCCATTCTAGACACAACTGTTAAGTGGCCTTATGATTGGGGTATATCATTTCCCCAAAATTCAGCTTCCTCCTCAATTAAATGAGAATAGTCTCAGGCTCACCTGTTCACCACCTGGGGTTATGCTGGGGATGAAATGACATAATGTGCTTGTGTGGGCTTTATGAGTGTTGGTGCTGCCTGCAAGAATGGCAATGGGCTGCTAGATGTTCTGTGGAAAGTCAACCTGGCTAAGATCATTTTTTGGAAGAGGGAGCTTGCTCTCAGAGAAAGAGCTCAGCATGAAACAGTGAGATCTCGATGACTCTGAGTGCCAACTGATTTAGTTCTCATGTGCCTGCAGCACCATTTTGAGGTGTCCCCTTCCTGGGGTCTCCAGGGAGAACTGTGGTTGTCCTACCTTTGACATCAGGTTCTGGGTTGCAAACAACAGAAACCAGTGCTTGGTCATTTAGGTAGTAAGGGGATTTATTACACATCATTGGGTAGTGCTCAGGGTGTTCTGGAACATCAGAGAACCAGGGGGCTGTGCAGCCAGGATCAGTGTAAAAAATCACACAGCAGAACTGGTTCAGAAGGGATGCGTTGGCAGCCACTGCTGCTCATGCTCATCTAGGGCAGGGCTATAGCGGGGGGTACTTGGGACTGGGAACTCGTCATGGCCTAGAAATCTTTTATTACTGCTGCTCTCTACAAAGGGGCTTCATTCTTTCCAGCCCTGGACTAGCTTTTCTCTTCCTTGGGGATTGTGGCCCCAGAGAGCTCTGTACCCATATCTTCCATCCTCTACCACCATCTTTGTGTTCACATTCAGAAAGATGTCCTAGGACGTCTAGGAGGAGGAGGAGAACACCTAGGAGGGGTTCCTTGGTGGCTTAGTCAGTTGAGCGTCTGACTCTTGATTTTGGCTCAGGTCATGATCTCAAGGTCATGAGACTGAGTGTGGCTTCAAGCTTCACACTGAGAATGTAGCCTGTTTAAGATTATCTCTCCTTCTCTCCCTCTACCCCTCCCCTCTGCTCACATGTATGCATGCTCTCTATTTAATAAAAAATAAAATGATAAATAAAAGACAGATATCCTAGGAAAATGATTGGGTATGATTGGCCAAGCTTTGGGTTATTGCCATTCTTTTACCAATCACTGTAGGCCTTAGTGGTGAGGTACCATTGTTGGCCCAGCTTGACTCCTGGACCCACCCTTGGGTAAGAAAACATGATTGGCAGTCCTCAATGGAGTACATAGTTGGGATGATAGGAGGAGGAGGGTGGAATTCTTAGAGGCAGGGGTGAGGGATAAAAAAGAGTACTCTCAGTAATACTTTCATCTTCTGGCTCTATGGGGAGATTTGGGTTCTGGTCTGTCACCTCTTTCTGTTCATACTGTGCTACTGCACTAATCTAGGCCTTCATAACTCTATGTGATTATCATCTCCCTTTCGCTACTAGGATGCCTCATTGTGTCACTCTTTATGTAGAAATCTTACTTGCTTTCAGACTAGAGTCTGACACCTTACTATAATACTTAAAGTACAAGCATCCTTTTTTAAAAAAATGTTTTTTGTAAAAGTTTTGGTTTAGGTTTTCAAACCTAAAGATAATAAGGTACTGTAGACATATATGTACCTGTAAACCAGCTTTAATAGATCTTAATGTTTTGTCTTCTTTGCTTCCAGTTTTTTTTTTTAAAGGAAAGGATTATAAACCTCTACCATGCCATAGACCTCTTCTTAAACTTATTTCTTCTTTTTCTTCTCTGGAGCTTACCACCATCTTAAATATAGTGGTTAACATTTTCATGCATGACCTTATGAATTTTCTGCATGTTTGAGTCCCTATGGAATCATGTTTTTAAACTTCATAGGAATATTGTCACATTATACATATCCTTCTTCAGCGTGCTCTTTGCACTGAAAATTATTTTTGAGATTTACTCACACTGGTATGTATAGCTGTAGTATACTCATTTTAACTGATATCTAGTGTTTTATTTATCTCCTATTGGTGGATTTTCTTTTCTCTTTTCTTGTCTTACCACTATGAGTACCACTGCAGTGAGCAGTCTTGTGTAAACCCCAAATGGTGTAGCTAGGAGTGGAATTACATTCAGGGAGAAGGAAAGGGAAAAACAAAGCCATAGCCCAACAAATTCCTCACTGTCCAGAGCTAGCAAACGATTAAGCCTGGGAAATCCCTGGCAAGGCTGGTCAAATAGGATTTATCCATTTGTGAAATGGGACTTTATTTCTTTAATCCCTTGCCTGGTGAGATCTGGGGCTGACGTCAGCTTGGTCAGGACTAGAAGGGGCAGGCAAGCCTAGACTGTTGAAAATACTTGCTTGTTACAGGGCTGGGCCTTTTGGACAACAGGAGATTGGCAGCCTGGATCATTGCTCCCTTTTCTTTCCTTTGAATCATGCCACAAATGCTTGGGATAAAAGCCGTGGTGAGGAAAAGCATGGAGTGTGGAGTCAGAGAGAGCCAGCTGTGTCCCTGGTTCTGCCACTCTCTAGCTGTGTGACCATGTTCATTACTTACATTCTCTGGACCTCAATTTTCTTATCTATAGCATGAAGCGCAGTAATGTCTTCTTTCAGATTCAGTAAGATCACCATCTTGAATTGTCTGCATTGTGCTGGAACCAGGCCATGCCATGGTTCCTTGAGTCAGGTCTCACTAGCTAAAGATCCTCTCGGCCTCTGAATCCAGTACTCCCTCTTCACCCAGGACTCACTCCACCTGCCAAGCACTCCAGCTGTCTCCTGGGACCTGAATCTTTCCTTGGGATTCTCTAGTGTGACTAGATGCCCACCTGGTATTTGCCAGGCTTCTCCTTGGTGGGGTTGGACCCGATTCTTACATGGCTCTTCGCCCCCAGATCCTGACTTTGGACTTGGGGCTGCCAGGAACCCAGATCCCATCCTTACCATCATGGCCCACATACTGGCAGCTACATGCATGGAGACTTAAATCGGGCAGTGAGCCATGCCTTCTATCTGTGTTCCCGTGGAGGTTGTAAAGAATGAATTGGAAGCACACTTTTGAGAACCAGGTGGTTCAGATTCAGAGTCCCAGTTTCCTCAATTTTAAAAGGGTGATGATAATAAAACATTTCTGCTGGGATTATTATAAAGAGTATAGATATGATATGAGGCAAGCTTTTCTCATGGTGTCCAAGTCATAGTCAGCACACATTAACTTGTAAATAAGTGGCTTGCAATGTGTCAAAGGCTCAGTGGAGAAGCAAGAGAGCAGAAGTGATAGAGAACATGGACTCTGCAATCAAGAGGCTGGAGTTCAAATGCTGTGCCCTTCTCTTCTCTGATGTAACCTTGGGCCACGTCATCTACACTTGCTATGCTCAGTTTATGCATCCCCCAAAGGGGCTGGTAATAATCCTGAGCCCTTAGACCTATTACTGTGAGAAATAAATGATGTCCTCTCTAGAAATCTGTAAGAACAATGCTGGCACATGGGAAGCACTCAATCCATTTAGTTGCTACATTATTATTATTATTATTATTACTTTCAACATGTATGTATGTGTGTAAATATATAGGTCTGTATGTCATGGACTCAGGTTACCAAAACATAGTTTTCTTTATTTTTCTAAAATGAAATCCTTTTTTTTTTTTTGAGCTTTGTTCCACCAGAAGACAGAATTTGTATTCTAGTTACTTATAGAAGAACAGAGCCATTTCAATTATTTGGGTCTTATGGGTTTAAACTCAGGAAAACTCAAGATTTTCTTTCCCTTGGAGGTTATGTTGCAAAGTGGCTCAGAGAGGATCATTTATCCTGACCCAGCTTCTGACATGACCCCCAGTGTTGCCTGGCTTGTGGCACTGCCTCAGGGCAGTCCCTCGGTCCTCTTTGTCCTCTACCCCATATGCCCCTCTCGTTTCTACTACTCTCTAATGGCATGGGCTTTGATCGGAGGGGTTCACAACCCTCTCAGAACCTCAGAGAAAAATCAGCAAAGGGGAAGAGGATGGTCAGGCAGGAAGCATAGGGTTTGTCATTAGTGATTGAAATTTCTTCTTTTCCTTCAGTTGTCCTCTTCCTCCTAGGTTCAGAGAAGTCTGTAACATCATGGTGGGGTGTGTGTGTGTGTGTGTGTTTGTGTGTGTGTGTGTGTGTAGATGAAGATTCTTCCCTTTTCTGTATTACACTCAAAACATTGCTCATAGGGAAGAATTTTGCTGCCTTTCTCCTTGAGTCCTTTTCTGATACTTCTCATGCTTGGGACAGTCTTGGCCTCAGAGCTTCTGACCCACTCAGGGTGAGGGAGGGTCCTGGACTCAGGGGAATGAAGTGGAAAAGCACATCACTCAGTATCTCACACACCATCCCAGAATGAAGACAGTTTCACAGCAAGATGGATAACTAAGTACTGTTTGTGTTTATCCCATCTTCCAGATGAGGAAACAAACTCAGATAAGCCAAGGAACTCACTCCATCCAGGTTGAAAGAAGTGGACTTAAAGCCAAGTGTGTATGGCTCCAACCCACACTCCACTGCCTTTCTACTCCCTGGTGAGTCATCTGAAGCACAGAGTCCGTTACCCCTGACCCTGGTCACTGTCACCGTCCTGAGAACCTTCCTTGGTCCCGACCTGTCATGTGGCTCACCTTGCTTCCCATCCACGATTGGCTGAGCCATCCCTGAAATTGTGGGCTGTGCTGGTCACCAAACACTGGACCGTCCAACTGCCCTGTGGCCAAACAATATCAATAATGATGTGAATTTTCTCTTCTTCTGTCCCAGATTTCTCCACTTCTGGCTTAATCAAGGTATTGAGGTCCTATCATGTGAAACACATGGAAACATTAGAATTTTGTAAATCCCTGTTATGAATGAGGGAACGGGTCTCAAAGGGTTATCGGCCTTTAAAGGCACTGGGCCTTCTGGGGCATGTGGTGCAAGGGAGCTCCTTAGCTCCTGTTGCCCCAGCCATCAGACCCAGGGCCAGACACCTCTCTAGTGATCTCAGCCACACATGCTGTTCCTTCTATGTGACCCAGAACAGAGCTCAGAATGAGGTCGTATTGATTTCATAGGAAGCCAGGCCTGCATTCTTTCTTCCACTCTGGGTTTGCTGGCTCCTTCCTGAGAGATGGCTGAGGGCCATCATTTTTGTGTGGAGGATTAATTAGAATAGATTCCTTTGACTCAGATGGCCAATAAAACCCGCAGTCCTCAGCTATGGGTTTATGATGCTGAGCAGGAAACCATGGGTCCCCCAGCAGCCCCCAAGAAAGTTGTGTTGACAGGTATTTTGACACCCAGGTGGTTAATTGTGGCAAATGGGAATGAATAAGAAGGCATGAGGAGATTGGGGGTATGGGGTAGGGAAGGGAGGTGGTTCCAGGGCCTTGTGCTTCAGTGAATGAGAAGAGAATCTCATTTCCTGTGAACGATGTGGCTGAGAAATTGAAAGGGACATTTGTGAACTTTGGAGGCCCAGATGATTGTGAGCAAATTAATAGCATGATATCTGAGATGTTTGTTCTTATGCAGATAATTGAGTTCTGAAGAGAGGGGTCACTGGTCCTTCAACTTCCCCATCGTCTCAGAGTCCAAATTATGATAAAGTTCCAGCTCTTATCCCCCAGATGACCTCTCAATTTAATTCAATTCAACAAACATCTATTAGCCCCTGCTTTGGTGGTGGGAGGGTGTGAGGGGTACTCCGGAGCAGAAGGCACGTTCCAGTCTCTTAAGGACTTGAACACACACAAGGAAGACCTTAAAAAATAGACTTTATGTTTTAGAGCAGTTTTAGGTTCACAGCAAAATTGGAAGGAGGTACGGAGATGTTTCTCCTGCTCCCACACATGCACAGTCTCCCCGACTAGCAACATTCCCCACCAGACTGGGACATCGGTTAGAGTTGATAAAGCTACATTGACTGACATGTCTTCACCACCCAAAGTCCATAGGCCACATTAAGGTTCATTTTTGGTGTTGTATATCCTGTGTGTTTAGACAAATGTGTAATGACATATGTCCATCATTATGGTAACATACAAAAGGGTTCATTGTCCTAAGAATCCTCTGTGCTCTGCCTAATCATCCCTCCCCTGTATCCCCTGGCAATCTGTCATCTTTACTGTCTCCACAGCTTTGACTTTTCCAGAGCATCATGTAGTTGAAATCATACAGTATATAGCCCTTTATACTGGCTTCTTTCACTTAGCAATATGCATTCAAGCTTCCTCCATATATTTTCATGGCTTGCTATCTCATTTTTTTTTTTACTATGGAATAATATTCCATTGTCTGGCTGTATCACATTTTATTTATCCATTCACCTACTGAGGGACATCTTGGTTGTTTCCAAGTTTTGACAATTATAAATAAAGCTGCTGTAAACATGAGTGTGCAGATTTTTGTGTGCACATAACTTTTCAGCTCCTTTGGGTAAATACCAAGGAGTGTGATGCTTGATCTTAAGAGTATGTTGGTTTTGTAAGAAATCATGGGATGGACACTTTCACATACAGAGTACAGAATATAATACTCATGGGGGATGGGCAAAGTGCAGAAAGATTTAGACTGAGAGGTAAATGAGGGACGTTTTCATGATGGGTGGCATTTGAGTACAGCAAAGGGTTCCAGTGGAGGAATCACCAGAGAGAGTGGGTGCATAGGACTTTCTTAGGTTCTTTCCTTGGGTACTGTTATGACTGGAGCTTTGATGTACATAGCAAAAGTAAGGCTCAAAATGTACACTGTGGCCAAGTCATGGAAGGATGGAAGAGCAGGCTGGGGAGTTGCGACTTGATGTTGTGAGTCATGGGGGCTGTTGAAAGTCTTTGATGAGGAGAAGGTCATGAGCAGAGCCTGATCCAGGAAGCATAGCCCTGAATCCTGTGTAGACAGGATCAATGCAGCCAAAGAAGGGAAGAAGGATGCCAGTGAAGAGGTTTTCACAGTAGGAGAGAAGAAGATGTGGTGAGGGAGGCAGGACAGTGAGGAAACCGCTGAAATTCCAGGTTTCTCCTCAGTGAAATGGGGCATTATTATTATCATCATCTCTGGGGCTTGAAGACTGTTGGCTCAGGGGGTGAGGGCCTGGGTGCATCGGAGATGTCTGTTAGATTTGCAGCATGAACATTGCCTTTCTTTCTTGATCTTCTCCCTCTGGCTGTTTCTTTTCCTAGGAAAATTCTGTAAGTAAAATGTCTGGGACTCAGGGTACATGGCTGAGCCAGTTTGCAAAAGTGGTTATGTGCTACTTTTCTTCATGGGTAATTAGGCAAGGAGTTGCAGGAGAGCTGAGCAGAGTGGGGACAGAGAGGAGACATGTGGGCAGAAGACCAAGAGGCTCTACCTCTGACCGTCAGGTGACCATGGATAAGTCATCTCCCTCCCTGGCCATCTGTCTCCAATTTGTCATTTAGGGATAATGTCCTGGCCTCAGGAGACTTCTAAAAGAATGAAAAAAGATCATGTTCTTTCTTTCTTTCTTTTTTTTTTTAAGCATCTAAAATATTAAAAAATGCAAAGGGTTTAGGAGGTGGTGTGATAGAGCCAATTAAGAGTACTAGCTCTGGAGCCAGACAGCCTGGGTGAGAGTCCTGGGTCTGTTACTTACCAGCTTCGTGATGATCATCGAACTTGTATGTTCCCTATTTTTCTCCTGAGACACATGGGCATAATAATAGTCATTATCTGATATGTCTGTTGTAAGGTGGCCTGAAATAATGCACAGAGTGGCTGACATGCTGTGGGTGCTGAAGGAACGTTTGCAGTGATGATAGTGATGCCGTCATTGTTGCCTTGCCCTGCTAATTGTGGGCTCCCTGAATACTCCTAGCATCACCCTCTGCATCAGATACGCCCAGCAAAACTAGGCTGCTCCCCTTCCTCCTTTTAACTTCTGCCCACATTCACATTTAGCTTGGCATCTCACTGTGTCATCTGTATCATCGAACGTCATAGCAGTTCAGCTATGGTCCTCCAAAGAAGGACCTTTGGAGACCTCTAGTCCAATACATCCTGTGTTTCTTGAACTCCTGTTTTGGAAGTAATCTTACCTCCTGGTTAAAGGGAAAGCCCTATTCCCTAGGCATCCAACCTATGATGGTTGGAGCCCAAGTGTATTAACTAATATCTTCTTGTGTGTGTGTGTATGTGTGTGTGCACTATGCACACCCAAAGGAATTATTTCCAGGGCTATTTCTTGGGTATTTGCACTAATACAGGAGGTGAGTCCTTACTAAAACATTGAGTGTTGAGGGGAAAAAAGAGTAAGATAACTATTCAAGATTTGGAAATGCAGATGAAGAAGTGAAATTGATTGAGAACAGCTACATTCAAGATGAACTATGTCTTTTTTTTCCCTCTCCCTCCTTAGCTGAGGGAACTTCCAAATACAATGAGAGGGAGTGGGGTTCATGCAACAGGAAGGATTTGGATCACACCACCAGGAACTTCCTGTCTGGGAAGTGATCAGAGGAAGTCAAGGCTTCTTTTGTCACTTACATGTCTTCGTTCTGTGTGCCAGGCTCTCTCTGGTCTGGAGACAGAAGTGAGCTGGACGAATCTGGGAGGTGCTTTCATCCCAGGAATTTACTAATTGCAGGGAGGGAAGGAAGGAAGAAGGAGAAGAAGGGTCTGTTACATTCCACTCTGTTAAGAGGAAGTTTGACAGAGAGGTCGACATCTTGCAAGGACTCATGCCCTATCTATCTGACTTCTTGACAGTGAGAGGGGCTGGGCTGCCTCGGGTCTCCCCCACCAGGGGAGACCCCTGACTGGCTTCCAGATTGACCTGGTTAGCATCAATATCACCTACTGTTGGTTGTGAGGACTCTCTGGTAATGAAAATAATAGCAGTACAGTAAAAATCCTGGCTACCAAAGATGCTTCAGGAAATGAAGCAATTCGGATAGTGGAATTTTCCATAAAGCTGAAAATTTTTCCATCTAGGTAGAGACTCCTATTATTTTTTTTAAAGATGGATTGAATCAATATAACCTAACATTTCTCATTTGCTTGGAGACAACAAGTGAATGATAGTTGTTCTATGCCATTAATATAGTAATTCCCTAGGGGGTTAATGAACTACACTGTTTGCTCCTATACTGAACACTGAAACCTTCGTGCTTATTGAGTTCTGCCTGCTTTGTAGTTTTTCTGACCTTCTTTGCTTCAAGATCTCTTTGCCTTTCATTTTCTTGCTGATATCCACGCATCTGACTCTAGTGCTCTCCTGTTTTCCTCTTATTTCTCTCTCTCATCTCCATTTGTAGATCATGAACTGCTGTGGATGTTGCATATCTTTGTTGAGTAACTGGTGCCAGACCATTCAAAATAGAAGCTTCATATTTATATTTATACTGATTTATTTGTTTAGTAGACAAGCGTTGAGCATCCACTCTGCGGCAGGCAATGCTGTGGGTGCTTGCGGTACGGTGATGAACAACACGGATGGATTAGCTGCCTTTCTGATTTTCACCATTTGGCAGTTCCTTTCCAAAGGACGCATGGCCTCAACCTTTCCTTCAAGTCCAGCTCTCTCTTTGTTCTAGCCTAGTGGTTTTCACCCTTGAGCATGCCTCGGAAGCACCTGGAGGACTTGTTAAACGTGCTGGCCTGGGCTCCACACCCAGAAATTCGGATGCTTGCGTGAGACCTGAGGATGCTCATTTCTGACAAGTTCCCACAGGATGCTGGCGTTGCTGGGCTGGAGACCACCTGTGAAGCACCACGTGAGCCACAGGACCTTCACTCTGTTCCCCAACTGCCCCGTCTTGCTTCTCCTTCCAGCTGTTTGCCTCTGCTGCCCCCTCTGTCTGGTTGAGGCCTGGCCGCCTCATTTCATCGCCTCCTCAGAGAGGACTTCCCTGAGCACTGAATTAATACTGCCCTCCTCTATGGACTCTGAAAAACAACCTGAGGGTTTTGATGGGGCAGGGGGTGGGAGGTTGGGGGAGCCAGGTGGTGGGTATTAGGGAGGGCACACATTGCATGGAGCACTGGGTGTGTTGTAAAACTATGGATTCTGTTACGCTGAAAAGAAATGAAATAAAAAAAGAAAAAGAAAAAGAAAAAAAAAAATACTGCCCTCCTCTTCCCAGGCACTTAATGTTACATTCTTGGGTTTTGTTCCCTTCTCGACTTCTGTCACTCTGAAATTATGGTTGTCTCAAGGGTGACCATGACTGATGAAGAGATATTAATAGGCCCAGGCGAAGCACACAGGTTTCTTTAGTGTAATTAAAAGAACTAAGAGTTTCAGTGCACAAAGCCAGCTACCCAAATCAGGGGACAGAGCAGCATCTTTTCTTTGGAAGTCCCAGCCCTCCAAGTCCCTGTGGCTGGTGTGTCGGCCGATGGAGGTGCGGGTCCAGTGTGTCTTCTGAGAGCTCGCACTCATCCGTTCTCAGGGTTTTCCCATGTTCCAGGCCCCTGTTGACCGATCTGCAGACGCAGAGTGTTTCCTGCAAGGTCAGTTTCCCAGGTGGAACACCTAGGCAGATGGGATTCCAGGCCCGTCTGCGTCTCTTCCTGTGGTCTCAATACGCACGTGTATGTCTGTCGCCACTCCGAGCAGAGGCTGGCAGAGAAGGGACGTTTACTCTCTGTGAGCCCCCTCCTGCTTCCCTCACCTAACAGGGAACGAAGTATTTGCCTCTCGAATGTCATGTCATTCTTCCAGGGACCCGAATAGACGCATTCCCAGAGAAAGCCTCTTGAGTTGCCCTGCAGCTCATTTCAGGGAGCGCCTCTGAAGGGGAAAGGCAAACAGGAGCGAGAGGGATGGTCCCTCCCTCTGTATCTTAATGTAGTGCGCGCTCTCAGGCAAGAGGCCGTCCGTTCTGTTCACGTTCCGCTTTCTTTTCCTCCCATTTCCCCGCCTCTCGCGTGCCGCCTGACTCCAGAGCTAGAATAACAAACCTATTACAGCAAAAAGATGCCAGAAGGGAAAAATGAGGCGAAGGTACAGAGGAAGCCAGCGACGCAGCGCCAACCCTGAGCCCAGCCGAAGAGCCTGCGGGCTGTTGAATAAAGGATGTCAGATTAATTGCAGCTCTCCCCCCTCGTGCGGTGTAGATGCGTCTGTTCTTTTCCTCTCTGTGTTCTCTATTAGGCTCACAAATTATTTTGCTATAAAATGCTAACAGTGTCTGTAAAGACGAAGTATACTTTCAGAATTGCTGTTGTTTGAGCTTCTCCCTCTGCACTTCCCAGCCTGGCTCCTTATTTTAACTGTTTCTCCAGCCAGATGAGAAGCTCTTGGAAGACAGGGACCACATCTTGCCGTGGGTTACCTGGTGATTCTGTTTTCCTTTCAGAAGCATGCACAGGGGTGGCATATAGCAAGCATCTGCAAATGCTCATGGAAGCAAGTTCTCCATTTCTTTTCCCAGCCCTTTCTCCACCCTCTTTGTCAGTTGCCTCAACCAAGAGAAGTAAAAAATGATCCTGACTTTCCTTCCTTGCTTTTCCCGAGGAGGGCTGACAGGTAAGTGCCTAGATGGTAGTGACTCATTCATCTATCCCGATGTATTTATTGAGAACCCTGCTAGTGTCAGGCTTTGTGTCAGGCATGGGGAAGATAACGGTGATCAAGACAGACTTGGTCTTTACTCTCTTGGAGCTTGTATTCTAGAAGGGGGAGCAAACATAGGCAAATTAGCTAATAGGTAATGAAAAATTTGATAAAAGCTATGAATTAAAAACAAGACAGTGGATAGTGAGAGAGTGACCTCCTTTCCATGGGATAGCCAGGGATGGACCCTCTGAGAGTTAATCTGGGAACTAGAAACTGAAAACCAGTCAGCTGGGTTGAAGAATGATAGGAAACACACATGCAAATGTTCTGAGGTGAGCAATGTCCTGTTGGAAGACATAAAAGGAGCTCAGTGTTGGGAGAGGTACAAGGTGGCATGAATCCAAGCTAGAGGGGCAGGCAAGGGCTAGATCATGAGTTGTATGTTCATTTTGTTTAAGTCCAATATCCTGCTCTGTTTCCATTTTTGCCATTTAGATCCCAAAGAATAATACTTTAATTCTTTGGTATGCATCAGATTCTCCGAGGGAGACTGTAAAAGTGAAACACTTGCACAGAGTAGATAGGGCTCTTTCTGTTAAAAGTAAGAGAAATCCAACTCAAACCAACTTAAGCAAGAACAAAACAATAGTTAATGGCTTTCCTACTTGGGAATCAGGGGTGGAGTGGCTTAAGGTATGGCTGTATCTAGCGGTTAAAATATTATTAAAACTTCCTTTCTCTTTTTTTTTTAAAGTTGTTCTTGCGTATATATTGGCTTCATTTTCAGTAATGCTTTCTCAACTTTGTGGTAAAAATAGGTATGGGAACTGTAGGCTTATATTATTGATACAAGATATTGATTGGAGGTCTTGATCCAGAGGAAAGAGTGCCACATTCTCTCTTTGCATTTCATATCAAGCCCTAAAATGGACTCTGATTAGCCTTGCTTGGGTCACATGCCCACAACAGAGGTGTTCAAAGAGAAGGAGTACATAAGTTGGCTACCTGAGTGACAGAGGAAACAGGGTCATGAGTGATAGCACCATCAGAATCACTTGGGGGTAGGGAAGAGACAGTTTTCATAAAAAAATAAATGTAGAAGCAAAAGCAGCAGATATTCACTCCAGAAGGCCTGGACAGGACAGGATTCTGACTCCCCAGCACTAACCCCAGTTGGTGCTTTGAAACAGACCATGCTTTGGAAAATGCTGCTGGAGATCTCTTTGCAGATTGAGAAACAGAAACCACGGAAAATGGGGAATCGTAACAACGACAGACATGGATGCAATGAAAACTAAGTCTTATAAGAGTCTTATAGTCACTGTGCTGGTCTCTAGGTCTCCTTTCTTAAATTCTATTAATGTCATATATGATATAATTTTCTTCCGTTACTTACAGGAAACATAAAGCAACTTGCTATTTTTAGGAAGGGAAGAAAACATATTTGAAGGATGTGATTTGTCAAATTTCTCAGGAAGTTCCATTGGAATTTTAATTAGAATTGCACGGAGTTAATAGATAAATATGGGGAAATCCAGATAATCACAAATGTATATTATTGCATCTGTGAACATGAATCTCTATTTTTTCAAGTCTTCCTTGATGCTATTATTGGATTTTAAAATAATGGTATTGTACATCTTTCCTCTATAGTTCCTAGCTATTTTATTATTTTTGTTGCTATTATGAATAAATTTCTGTTTTCTACTGGTTATTATTGGTATAAACATGGGCTATTGCATCTTATACATTAATCTTGAATCTGGCAATCTTACTAAATTCCAGCATTAGTTCTATTGATTTGTTTCTTGATGCTTGTGGTTATTTTATGTTTAGATAATTCTATCGTTGCTAACAATGGCAGTTTTGTTTCTTTCCTCCTTATGCTAGGCTTTTATTTTTTCTTGTCTTATTAAACTGGGCAGTTTCCAGTCTTATTTTGAATGGTACAGGTGATAAATGAGATCTTAGTTTATCCTTGATTTGAAGAAGATTTCAAGGTAGTATATCTAAAAGGTTTTTATTGGTTGAATATTGGATGTAGATTGATGGGATATGGTTTTTATCAAGTTAAAGAAGTTCTTCAGCTTCCAGTTTTCTGGGTGTTTTCATAATTAATATAAAATTTTATAAGATGTTTTCTCTGTGACTATGGAGGTAACAATGCAAATTTTCCTCTCTTGTCCTTGATTATAGAGAATTACATAGTTTTTTCTCGTGTTAAACCATACTTTTTTGAATAAATCCTACTTGATTACAACAGATAGTTTAGGGAAAAAGCTAACATTTTACTCACACTTTTCATATATCTGTTTAAATGAATAGGCATATAATGTTCCTTTGCTGTGATGCGCTTATCTAGTTTTATGGTAAAATTTGTATAAGCTTCATAAAAATTGATAGAAAATCTTTCCCTGTTCCTTCCTCCCTCCCTTCCTATCTCTCTCCCTTCCTTCTTCCCTTTCTTCCTCCCTTTCTTCAAAATAATCTGTATTAGAGAAGGATCATTATCCTTTTCTTGAAAGTTTGTGGGGTGCCTGGATGGCTCAGTCCATTAAACCTCTGCCTTTGGCTCAGCCCTGGATCCAGCCACATTGGGCTCCCCACTCAGCAGGGAGTCTGCTTCTCCCCTTGACCCTCCCCTCTCTGACCCCCCCCATGCTCTCTCTCTCTTAAATAAATAGAAATCTTTAATTAGTAATAATAATTTTTAAAAAGTTTGTTAGAACTCTTCTGTAGAATTATCTGAGCCCCAAGCTTTTTTTTGGAGCGATAGAAGGACTTTCATTATCATCTTAATTTCTTTAATGGCTAATTATATTATCTATTTCCTTTTTGTACCAATTTTGTTAATTATATATATATTTTTAAGAAATTTACATATTTAGATTTTCTTGTTTTTTTTCTCATAATTTTTAATTTTTTAAAATATTTTATTTATTTATTTGACAGACAGAGATTACAAGTAGGCAGAGAGGCAGGCAGAGGGAGAGGGAGAAGTAGGCTCCCTGCTGAGGAGAGAGCCCGATGTGGGGCTCGATCCCAGGACCGTGAGACCATGACCTGAGCCGAAGGCAGAGGCTTTAACCCACTGAGCCACTCATGTGCCCCTCATAATTTTTAATTTTTTTTTTAAAGATTTTATTTATTTATTTGTCAGAGAGAGAGAGCGAGAGAGAGTGAGCACAGGCAGACAGAGTGGCAGGCAGAGGCAGAGGGAGAAGCAGGCTCCCTGCCGAGCAAGGAGCCCGATGTGGGACTTGATCCCAGGACGCTGGGATCATGACCTGAGCCGAAGGCAGCTGCTTAACCAACTGAGCCACCCAGGCGTCCCATAATTTTTAATTTTTAAATAAATTCTATATCTGTTAAGAATCTATGGTTTTAAAAATTGGTGTGCTATCTTTTAATTTTTTTGAAGCATAATTAATGTAGTGTTATATTAGTTTCAGGTATACAATATAATGATTCAGCAATTCTAAATTCTGCTTACTACTATCTTTTAAACTTTTATGTCAGTCGTTCCAGGGCTTTGTCCATATTATTGCTCTTTTCAAAGACTCGCTTTTTGGAGTTTTTCATTTTGGGAATTTAAAAAATTTCTTTATTCATTGGTTTATGTATCTGATACTCTTTTATTTTCTTGAGTTGAACACTTAACTTGGTTACTTTTAATTTTTATTGTTTTCTGTTAATTCTACTTAAAGCTATAATTTTTCATTTTTTGTACTGCTTTTTGCCATTATCTACAAATTTCAATATATGTTGATTTCATTGCTTTTTAATTACAACTGTTTTGTCATTTCATGGATTTCTCTTTAACCCAAGCATTATGCAATAGCAATATTTTTGTTTTAGTCTGCAGATATGTGGAAGTTTTAAGTTGTAATAAAAATTATTAATTTTATTCTGCTGTGATTAGTATCACTAAGATACTGATTCTTTGGGCCATTTGGAGCCTTCCTTTGTGTCCCTGAACACTTGCAAAGCATTGATGTTCCTCATTTGATGGGTGTAAAGTTCCATATATTCTACTAGGTATAGCTTATTAATCATATCAAGAAATACTTGTCTTTCTTTTCTCTTTATTTGAGCCATCCATTTTGATAGGGGTGTGTAAAATATTTCTCCACTTAGTTCTGCATGATCCAACAATGAAATATAATGTCGACCTCCAAACTTTATTTTTTTAGGACAGCAGAATCCTATTGTCACATGAACTCTTGTGCAGGATCCCAGTTTAAAAATGGATAAAAGCAGAGCTACCCTGGATGGAAAGACAACATCTCAAGGGCACTAGAGACCCTCTTTCTTTCATTCCATGTTCTGTAGGAATTTCCCCCAAACTCAGCCAGACTCCAGCACTCTAGAGAGCACGGTTTAAAACCATTAAGGAAGAGAAGGGAGAGCCAGACTTGAAGTCAACCTCAGTTTTGCTTTTAATGAGTTCTGTCCTTAACCTCTGTTTTAGCACCAATAACCCCTATACTACGTCAAGTGCTTTTACCCCATTGTCTCACTTAATCCTCACATCAGCCATAGATGATGTGCTGATGTCAGCAGGTGGCCCCTGTCCAGAGATCTCCATCTCCCACTCACTTGGAATGCTTAGCAAAAAAAAAAAAAAAAAGAAGGGGGGGTGATGAAAACTTCGTAGTTAAGATAATGGGATTTGGTGTCAGGGCTCAAATTTAATCCCTGCTACTTACTAGCTGTGTGTCCTTGGGAAAGCTACTTAAGCACTCTGAGGCTGAGACTCATTTTCCTCATCTCTAAGATGGTGATGAAATGGCATCTAGCACTGTGCCTGGCACAGAGTAGATGGTCAAAAAGTATCAAGGTGTTTTCAGAACTAGAGCTTCTAGAAAGAAGGCTTGTGAGCCTTGTGACTTCTAGGCTAGATGTGTAAGTTTCAGAAGTTTCCCTTGGGACCTCTGGCCTTCGGGTGCATGATCCTCCCTCAGCCTTGAGGCCTGGGTTCTGATGTGCAGGAGAAATGGCCCAGAAACTCCAGAGGCCCCGGCTGCAGGTGCCTCTGTGGGCCCGCTCACGGCACACCCCTGCTCAGGTTCATTACGCAGTCCTGAGGACACTTCTCTAATAAGCTGACCTTGTTAGAATTAATGGATGGGGGGGTAACGGGTTGTGTGACTCATTAGATAGAGGAATGGGATCCAGCTTTCCTACATTTAGTTTAATTGAAACTCTAAAACATTTATTACTTTGGGCACATGACAGAAGCTTTCGTTTTTAAATATCAAAGTAATCATTTCAGCAGTTTCCAAAGAGGAAATTGGGGTCAGAGGGGACAAGACAAGAAGCAGTGAGACTCTAGGGAGGCAGTTCTGGGCCAGAGAAAGGGAATTCGGAGACTTGGGGTCTATTTTGATTGGGTTCTGGCGAGTGACTTGGACAAGTCTTCACCTCTTAAAGCCATAGATTACTCACTGTGTGATGGAGACACTGGGAAGGCCATGTTTTCACTGTAACCAACGCTCTTCATGGTTGCTTAGAACTTGTTAGGCGTAGCCATCCCACTGCTTCATTTCATGGATGGTGAAGGCACCCTACCTTCTCCCAACTTACCTAGAGAGGTTTAATCACCTGCCTGGGGTCATCCAGGGACTGTCATCCAGGGACTAAGGGTGCAGTCAGGACTTGAACCAGGTTGGTCTTACTCTCCACCTCTTTCTCCCCCACCCCATCTCCTCTGATGCTTCTTCCTGCCTTACTGTTCCATGAATTCTGTGGGCAGAGGGCTATTCTGGGTCCCCTGTTTTAGGAAACTGTCATATGCTGATTCCCTGAAAGTATACGTACCTTGGAACTTATTGGACCCCTTTGAGATGTACGTGTAGGAAGAAGGTATTAGCTAACACTTGGCTAGAATTTCTTTCTTCCTCTCCACACCCCTGTGGTTTTTTGACCACAGCTGAAAGTAGGTGTGTATAATCTTGTAGGCCTACTATCCCCTAACTTAGGAGAATTAGCATTTCCAAAAGTCATTAAAATTCCTCAGGATCATCGTTTTTAATTTCTGTAAAGTACTCAATCACATGGAGTTATCCTCATTTACCTAGTCAAACCCTTATTGTTGTACATTGATTTCCAATCTGCCACTATTCTAAATGATAGTATGAACATCTTGGACATTAAGCATTTAAAACAATTTTAGATTATTTCTTTAGGATTGACATCTATATTATAATTTTTTCCAATTATAAATATAATGCAAAGATATTTTAGAAGGTTTAAAAGGCTAGGGAATTTTTTTATTTTTAAATTTTTATTTATTTATTTATTTATTTTAAAGATTTTATTTATTTATTTGACACAGAGATCACAAGTAGGCAGAGAGAGGAGGAAGCAGACTCCCTGATGAGCAGAGAGCCCGATGCGGGGCTCGATCCCAGGACCCTGAGATCATGACCTGAGCTGAAGGCAGAGGCTTTAACCCACTGAGCCACCTAGGCGCCCCTACTTTTAAATTTTTAAAAAAGATTTTATTTATTTGTGAGAGAGAGAGAGAAAATGAATGAGCCGTGGGGTGGGGGGCAGAGAGAAGGAGAAGCAGACTCCCCGCTGAGCAGGGAGCTTGACAGGAAGCTTGATTCCAGGACCCAGGGATCATGACCTGAAACAAAGGCAGATTTAACCCACTGAGCCACCCAGGCGCCCCCCAAAGCTAAGGACATTTAAAGAGGGAAATAAGAACAGTTATTCGTATTGGCTCATAGTTATACAGGGCTCTTTAGGTACCTGGAACTATTTTAAGCACTTTACATGAATTAACTTACTAATTCCCACAGAAACCAATTGAGATACACACATATTTTTGGTATTTCTTGATTATCTCTTAGGAAAAATATTGCTTAAAAGATACGAACATTTTTGAGACTCTTCAGTCATGTTACCAAACTGCTCTTTGGACATGCGGTGGCTGTGTAGCCTCAAGCCTCAAGCCTCAAGCAGGGTCTGAGCATTCTCTTCTCTCTGGATTCTCACCAGTATACTTTTTGTCATTTTAATAAGTGCTTGGGACCTGAGTGCTTTCTACTACGTCATTTCTACCTCCAAGAACCCTTGATGCTGTCATCATTTCCAACTGCTGCGGTAGCTACTAAAACCTTTGCACTCTGCTGGTGTGGTCCCTGGGAGCTGAGCTGGGCAAAGGCCAGGGTGCTGGGAGGCGGTGTGTGTGCACACATCTCTGGTGTCATGGCTGGCCACGGGCTCAGAGATACAGGTTTTCCCTGAGTCTATTCCAAAGAAATCTCTAAAAAGCTCTAGGGGGAGACGAAACTCACACATCACGTAGAGAAAGATAAAGATGATAACCAAAAGGGGCACCTGGGTGGCTCAGTCAGTTGAGCATCCGAATCTTGATTTTGGCTCAGATAATGATCTTGGGGTCATCGAATCAATCCAGTTCCACATTGGGCTTCATGTTCAGTGGGTAGTCTGTTTTGGATTCTTTCTCTCCCTCTCCCCTGCTTTCTCTGTCTCTCTCAAATAAATAAATCTTAAAAAAAAGATAAAGATGATAATCAAAGGAACTTCACAGTTGAGATTCAAAGGAGTTGCCTAGATATTCACTTGGAAAATAAAAACTCATACTGAATTGAAACAGCAAAGAAATTTTCCTCTCTGGACCCTTAGAACTTGGCAGACTGAGGATGGAGAGAATAGGTAGTTTGAATGAGTCATAGTCTATTAGGTTAGGGCCATGTCTGAAGGTCCTAATATCCATAAAGAACCAGGCAGGATCCTAGAATCCTTGTAAGACCTATAAGGTGTTTTCTCTACTTTGATCAAGGATCACAGATCTTTCTCTTTTTTTTAATCTCTCTTTCCTTTTCCTCTTCCCCCTCTCTGTTTCTCTCCTTCCCTTCCCCAGCTCTATTAGTTTTTACACATTATAAAAGTAATTCAGGGGCGCCTAGTTCAGTGGGTTAAGCCTCTGCCTCAGGTCATGATCTCAGGTCCTGGGATCGAGCCTGCATTGGGCTCTCTGCTCAGCAGGGAGCCTGCTTCCCCCCTCTCTCTCTGCCTACTTGTGATCTCTCTCTCTGTCAAATAAGTAAATAAAATCTTTTTTTAAAAAGTAGTGCATATTTATTTTTCTATGTGAAACAATTCAGAGATGCAGGAAGGAAACATTTATAATCTCCCTTTATCCTTGTTTAATTCCACCCTTCCCAGATAACCAATGTTAATAGTTTGGTATTTTCCACACTTAAAGAGTGATCCTATAAGTATAAAAATTTCCTCTTCTTTTTTTTTTTTTAAATAAAGGAATAAACTCAAACTCTATATGCTATTTGCTTTTCTGACTTAAAGATATATCAGGGAAAATGCTCTAGGTCAGGATATGTAAGTCTAACACAAATAACAATAGCTTTATAATATTCCATTGTATGGATATACCATAAGTTCATTTGGCCAACCCTCTACTGTAAGACAATCAAATACTTTTTAGGTTTGTTTTCTTTTTTTCTCTCTCCTACTTTCCTTCCTTCCCTCCCTTTCCTGTTCCTATATTAACTGAACTGTAATAAATACCCTCATTCATAATTCCCTTCCTACAGATACTCATATTTTTATAAAACAGAGTTCCTCCAAAATGAGATTACTGGGACAGATGAAATATAAATTTCAATTTTCAGTAGCTTCTTTTGCCTCCTTTAGTTGCTTAGTTTTTGTTGAGCACTTTCACCTACATCATTTACCTTGATACTCATGGTACCTTTGTCCACTAGGCAAGGTGAAGGGCAGTTCCTCCATTTTGCAGATGAGCCTCCGAAGATTGAGTGGCTTGCTCAGGATTATAGCAGCAAGTGGCTGACCTTGATCTTAAACTTCTTGTGCCCTTGAGACTTGTGCTTGATCTATTAAATATTTCTCCTCTGTTTCTCCCCAGCCAGTCTATTTATCTATCTATCT
>PISX010007231.1:5857-90902 GCA_004024625.1 Mellivora capensis | reverse complement strand
ACCTAATCAATACAGACATTGGGAATATGTCAGATCTAGAGTTCAGAATGACAATTCTCAAGGTTCTAGCCGGGCTTGAAAAAGGCATAGAAGATATTAGAGAAACCCTCTCTGGAGATATAAAAGCCCTTTCTGGAGAAATAAAAGAACTAAAATCTAACCAAGTTGAAATAAAAAAAGCTACTAGTGAGGTGCAATAAAAAATGGAGGCTCTTACTGCTAGGATAAACGAGGCAGAAGAAAGAATTAGTGATATAGAAGACCAAATGACAGGGAATAAAGAAGCTGAGCAAAAGAGGGACAAACAGCTACTGGACCACGAGGGGAGAATTCGAGAGATAAGTGACATCATTGAGTACAGAGGGTATGGGTATATGATTGGTTAATATTAGAGAATCAACAGCTAATGTTATCTTGTTGTGGCCTAAGATGGAACAGAGAGTTAGACATTGGAGCTAGACAGGTGGAGATGATAATGTCCTTTTTGATATTGGTAAATAATGGGGCTCAGATGGGAATCCCAATAGGTTGGCTGACACTATACTGAGTCAAAATTTAACCCATTTTCTCTCTCCTCCAAACTGCAGGCTACCTTGTATGAAAAAGAAAGTTCTCCATGAATCTTAGGGTGTGTTGAGAAAACACCAAGGAATAAATCTCTTCTCTAGGTATCAGGAAGAAGGAACAAGGAGGAAGAGAGACTAGAGAAAGATGAAGAAATTAAATGAGATCATTCATTTTCCTTCCCATACAGAAAAGCTGATAAGGAATCTGAAGATTAGAACAGGAGTATTACTGGGCCACCTGGGTGGCTCAGTTTGTTAATCAAGCGTCTACTTTCAGCCCAGGTCATGATCCCTGGGTCCTGGGCTCAAGCCCTGCTTCTCCCTCTCCTTCTGCCCATTCCCTCTGCTTGTTCTCTCTCTCTCTCACACACACACACAAAAATAATAATAAAAATGAAATCTTAAAAAAAAAAGAACAGGATGGTGGGAATGCAAGTTGGTGCAGCCACTTTGGAGAACAGTGTGGAGATTCCTCAAGAAATTAAAAATAGAACTTCCTTATGACCCTGCAATTGCACTACTGGGCATTTACCCCAAAGATACAGATGTGGTGAAAAGAAGAGCTATCTGTACCCCAATGTTTATAGCAGCAATGGCCACGGTCGCCAAACTGTGGAAAGAACCAAAATGCCCTTCAACGGACGAATGGATAAGGAAGATGTGGTCCATATACACTATGGAGTATTATGCCTCCATCAGAAAGGATGAATACCCAACTTTTGTAGCAACATGGACAGGACTGGAAGAGATTATGCTGAGTGAAATAAGTCAAGCAGAGAGAGTCAATTATCATATGGTTTCACTTACTTGTGGAGCATAACAAATAACACGGAGGACATGGGGAGATGGAGAGGAGAAGGGAGTGGAGGGAAATTGGAAGGGGAGGTGAACCATGAGACACTATGGACTCTGAAAAACAACCTGAGGGCTCTTGAAGGGGTGGGGTTGGGAGCTTAGGGGAGCCTGGTGGTGGGTATTAGGGAGGGCACGCATGGCATGGAGCACTGGGTGTGATGCAAAAACAATGAATACTGTTACACTGAAAAGAAATAATAAAAAAAATTTTATTAAAAAAAAGAATTTATCTAAAAAAAAAAAAAGAACAAGATTATGACTTTAGGGAAGTCTCCCAAAATGGGGAATGTGAAATAAAATGATGTCTCAGGAGACTGGGTTTAAGAGGGGAAGATGGATTCACTTGTTAGTTATTCTCCCAACTGCTCCTTGGGTGTACTCATGAAAAACCAGCTCAAATGTGTCATGACCGTGCAGCAATTAAATGAATTCTAAGTCCATTCTGTGCTCCCTGCTCAAGCCTAAATATTCACTTCCTATTCTATTTCCCATCCTGCCACGTGGTCCAATGACATGCCAGAGGTTATGGGATAAAAGTAAAAAAGAACATAAAAGTACTCCAGTAGGGGCTCCTGGGTGGCTCAGTGGGTTAAGCCGCTGCCTTCGGCTCAGGTCATGATCTCAGGGTCCTGGGATCGAGTCCTGCATGGGGCTCTCTGCTCAGCAGGGAGCCTGCTTCCCTCTCTCTCTCTCTGCCTGCCTCTCTGTCTACTGTGATCTCTCTCTGTCAAATAAATAAATACAAATTTTTTAAAAAAATTTAAAAAAAGTTTAAAAAAAAGTACTCCAATAATACTCCAATAATAAATACTCCAGTAATAAAATGACAAGAAACAAATATCTCAATTTGATTATAAATACCCTTTACATTAAAAAAAATTATCTAGTTGAAATTAAAGTTTAAGCATAACATCCCTATGCCATTTAAGTTAAATACAAAGAAATTATAGACTAAGAATCTACCATTAAGGAATTTTGATTTAAAATTCCAAATAAAATTCCTTGACCTCAGTCCCTAGAATTATAAATAAGAGCATTCAAATCAGTCTTCCTTTTGTTCCCCAAATAGTTGGGTAAAAATAACAACATCAAAAATCTCAATTAATGCTGGCAAAACATAGTGGGAGACACAAGGTTGGAATCTTGGAGAAAGTGAGTGGCTGGAGAGGACATATTTGCCTTTGGGGGCATTTGCCTACCCTAACTCAGCTCATGAGGCTGACTCACCACCAGGGGGACAAAATTGAAGTCCAGAATGTACCAAATGTACAAGAATTAACAGATTCAAAGTAAAGATGAGAGATAAATCCTATCCAGGCCACCTCAAGCCTTGAATTCTGATTCAGGTAGCCCAAGCTTGTTTATACTCCCATACACTTGGCAGAAGCAAAATGAAATTGTCCCTGGAGGAAGATCCATCCATCCTAGCAAAAATTTACTCCTACAAATCTAGTGTCTGGCACAAAGCTGAAGACAATCAGTTTCATAAGGAAAAATACAAACACCATGAAAATATAAACATCATGACTGAGAAGGAGCAGAAAAAGAAAATGGACAAAAATAGCCCCACAAAGATGTCAGATATGAAAATGTTCAGACAGACTCTGAAACAACCATATTTCCTCTCTATAAAGAGATAAAAGACAATCTTGGAAAATGTTATTAGGCTAAGAGTAATATAAAATATACCAAATGAACAAAGAAAAAGGGACAAACAAAAAAACCGAGTCTCCAATATAGAGAACAAATGGGTGGTCACCAGAAGGGAGGTGGGTGGGGGAGGGGCAAACAGGAGCACATGTATCATGATGGGCACTGAGTAATGTGTAGAATGGTTGAATCACTGCATTGTACACTGGAAACTAATATAACATGGTATGTTCATTTACTGGAGATACATATATCAGCAGATTGGAAAAAGAACCAAGTAAAAATTCTGGCACAGAGATGGTGGGTAGTTGCATTCATCAATGACTAAGGTTGTCAGACAAACTGGATGAAGATATGGAAGAGCAGTTGAGAAGCTATGTACCAGATAAATAGACATGGACATGAATTATGACTTGCCTCTTGGTTGGATAAGGAAAGAAGTAAAGCCACAGAGGCTGAGGGGCAGTGACACTGTTTTCAGGAAAATCTTGGTAGGCTGCTTTCTAACAGTTCTAACCAATGGTTCAGAATGATGGCCAGTATTATCTTAGAGAATCTGACAGAATTCATAGTGGAGGATACAGATCTCAACACAAAGGGTGTTAATTGAAGAGTTAATCGGAGGGCAGAAGTGGATCAGGGGCAACTGGCTGTTTCAGAAGTAGTTACTGAGGAATATTTAATGCCCAGGGGAGCTATTTTGATGTACTAAGGCAGCCTGCTGGAGATGCCCTCAAAGACTCTGAATTCTGGCTCAAGCCTGGGGTGCAATGCTGACCTGTGTGGGTTACTCTGAAGAGTTAGAATGCTCTGGAGAAAGAATTCATTTTGAGCTAAGATTTGGGACCAGATGCCAGGATATCCATTGGTGTGTATTCTTTTGAAGTCGGAAAAGGGCTGAATAAAACAGCTGAAATTATCATCACCATCATCATTAACAACATCAAGAGAACAGAAAAGGGGCACCTGGGTGGCTTAGTGGGTTAAGCCTCTGCCTACAGCTCCGGCCATGATCTCAGGGTCCTGGGATCGAGCCCAGCATCAGGCTCTCTGCTCTGTGGGGAGCCTGCTTCTCCCTCTCTCTCTCTGCCTGCCTCTCTACCTACTTGTGATCTCTCTCTCTTAAAAAAAAAAAAGAACACATTTGTAATGTGTTCTTCACACACAGAAAGTGAAACTTACCTGAATTATTAAAAAAAAGAAAAAAAAGAGAACAGAAAAAATGTTCCCTAAGCACATATGGTGTTGAGACTTTGACGTAGAAAACGTCCTACAAGCAGAGGAGAAGCTGGAGAGCAGTTGAATCATTTAGACGGAGTTAAGAACCACAGAGGGAGAGTCTGATGTTAGCTACTCTTGAAGAACCATTGTCTGTATCATTAAAGATTTTTGTACATGTTTTGTGATTGCATACTTTATAGGGGAACAGCCACCACTGGCCCCTGGGACCTGAGTGTGTGACTAGTCACTTCCAGTGTGGGATCCTTGAATTATCACCAAAAAGTGTTTCTAAACCCTAAGTCATAATTATTTTCAAATAACATTTACAGTCCTCATGTTTCAAGATATAACCCCTGGCTCCCCTTTATATGAATCATGGCTTATCTCTGCAAACCCACTTCTAGCCTTCGCATAATGAGGGACAAGGTAAGGCCTCTGTTTAGAGCTTCTGTGAGCTGAATAGAAAGGAGAATCATAATGTTTTGTGTGCAGAAAGGAGGTGCCTCTATGATATGGCTAGACTAGTTGCTGGCACAGAAATACAAAACTGAATCCCCAGCTCAGCAGGCTAGAGCTTGAGAGTAGAGTCTGCTCCTTTGGACCTCTCTGCAGAAGATCGGTTCTGAGGCAGCTGTGAATATCTAATGTGGCCTCGTTCTCAAACGGAATCAGAAGCTCCAGAGATCTGTCTGAGATCTGGCCATACCAGTAAAGGGTTCTGTGGACAGAAATAGGATCACACCACAAAGCCACGGCCTGTTTTTTTCTGTGATCTTATGTATGGGAAACTGAGTGACTCCATCTTCTATGAGTTCTGTGAGGAGACAGAATTTGAAAATGGAAAAAAAAAAAGTTGAAGAATGGAATAATCACTAGAAAGATAAAATGCAGAGAGATCTTAGTGTTCTAAGGACTCAACCATCCTCTCAGAAGACAGAAAGCTACTCAGTGGAGGAGTGGGTGCCCAGGGCAGGGTCAGGACAGGAATGGGAGGTTCACCAGGTCAGGGTCCTTGTGAACATGAGCAGAGGAGGATGGCATCCCTTTGTCCCCAGGAAGAAGCCCCTGTCGTGACAAGACTGTTTCCACAAATGGTCACAGACTTAGAAACCAAGTGTTATGAACTATACCCTATCTAGAAGGTTATTTGTCATATCTCTAGACTGTGTACACGTCCATCCGAGTGTCTTCACACCCTTTTCCAGGGGGCGAGTAACAGGATTGACCAATCTCTACATTTCCCGCCACCTTCTAATTCTGCTGGATGTTTCCACTGGGATGCATCAAACACAACTCTCGTGTGAACTATGACGTCATAACCTCTTTGTATTTTCTGGAATCATTCTCTGGATACTTTTTTTCCACCGGGCTCTTCATCCTTTCAGTCACACAAACTCAGACAGGACAGAGGCTAGGGAAATTGCTACAGCATTATCCTGGAAGCACATGGAACCAAGTGACTCACTCAAAGGTAAAGGGATGAAGGTACCCTGAGTGCAGATGAAGGTGGAAAATTTTATTCCATCTAAAGGTCAAAGCCTAGTTTCCTCTTGCTTGCCCTAATCTCCACAGCGCTTTATGTACCAAGGTCTTCATCATGAGACTTCCTGTACATCTCTTTCATCAATGTAGTATCTTGAATCTTATCAGGGGAAGCTGGAAAACTCTCTAATTCCTGAAAATACCAGAGTGGATACAATAACAATAAATACAGAATAGAACAGACCTTCTGGAATCTTAAAAAACCTTCCAGCTTAACTTATAACTGAATTCAGTGGTTAGTATCTTCCTTTCTTCTCCTTCTCCTCCTCATTGTTCTTCTTCTCCTTCTTCTCCTCTCCTTCTTCTTTTCTTCTTCTTCCTTATCCTTCTCTCTCTCCCTCCCCCCTTCTTCTTCTTCTTTTCCTCTTCCTCCTCGTTTTTCTTCTTCTCCTTCTTCTCCCTCCTCCCTCTCCTCTTTCTTCTTCTTTTAAATGGAGCAACATTAGTTATAAATACACTTCCTTCCCTAGTCTGAGTGGTGAGCTAGGAAGGGCTTGAGGATTGCAGAATGTCCTGCTACTTGGTATGAAGGAGCAAAATGAGAAAACCTGTGACCAGAGAGGTGGGACCAGTATACACATGTGCTCAGATATATTCGGGCTGAGTCTCAAAAACTTAGGGCTTACTTGTCAGGGTTATCAAGTGAAGACCCAGAGATGGAGAATTACCAGAAGCACCTGTTTCCCTCATAAATTTTTCTCCCATTGAGTAAAAAAGCAGTTGGTCTGAGGCCAATGTATGCTGGCACCAGTTAATAACTCCAACATGGAAAGTTTCTTCATACCAAGATGTCACTACTTATTCTGACCTGTGACCAAGGGTTAAAACTGCTGAGTGACAGGAGCATTCAGGTGGATGGAGACTGGGAAGGTGCTGAAGGGCCTATCAGGATACATACAGTATGCCTGAAATGGAGGCTTGCCAGTTCCAGGAAAGACACTCCCCATATATTCCCAGGCCTCACCTGCCTCCTGGGCAGCCCAGCTGATGAAATCCATGACCATGACAAAAGCCATATCAGGGCAGGAGTGAGGCATTTTGCTGCTCAAGGAGGGGAGTCTGGAGCTCTGGAAAATCTGATCTTTGTCAAAGATACTTGCAGTGTAACTGCCAGCAATTTGAGAAAAGCCTAGACAAGGTCTGGAATTATCTACTCTCTTGTCCTATATTCCTCTTATATCAACCTATTCAGTGTCTGAGACACACAACTAGGTTGGGTTGGGTTTGGGGTGTAGGAGCATATCTAAAGCTTCTCTGATGCTCTCCCAAGGCAGCTGTTCTCCATTTGCATGGGTGTCTGAGTATTCTGGCTGGCTCCTCACACTGGGGTCTATACTCCATGCAGGCTCAGTGATTTATTACTGTTCATGTTTCATTGCTGAGCAGAAGACACCTGTACCAATGAAGGAAGAAAAGTGTCTATTTAAATACCTCACATGCCACTGGCCACTCACATCTGCAAACCAGCTAGCTTTTGGATGAAGCCATATTTTTCTTTCCTTAACTTCTCAGGCAGCACTAAGGCCTACTTCAAAAGCATCTGCTTCTCCACTCAACACTTGATGTGCATTCTGATAGCCAGTGGTTCAGGGTCACTGGGCTGAAGCCCTTCATCTATGGCTCAGGGAGCCTCATGTAACTTCTACGCCACTTCATTAGAATCATCAGTGAATTGAGGATTTTAAAAAAAACAGGCTAGAATTAGACAAAGCTCATAAGAACAGTGCTCATGAAGGACAGTGTTTGGGGTGGGACAGTGCTTGTGATGGACAGTGTTCATGAGGGACGCTGCTAGTGAGGGGACGGTTTCATGAGGGACAGAGCTTGTGAGGGACAGTGCTTGTGATGGTAAATCTTCCTGGTTCCATCTGATCCTCTTTTCTTCTCCTCGCGAGGCAGATGTATGCTATTCATCCACAACTTGCGGACACACTTGTTTTCCTCTGTTTACAGTCAAGTCAATTTGCCACTTTGTGAGTTTTTACTAACCTTTAGGATATTCCAACTCTCTCGACACAGAGAAAATTTTCCTATACATTTGCTGAAAGGCCTCTGGCATTCACTGCTAGTTAAATTTTGTGCTCATCTCAGAAATACAGAGCTGCTTTGTCTTCAAACTGTCTTGTCTTTTGGAACATCTTTTCAATCTTAGCCTGTGTCCTGTGGGGAAAATATACTATAGGCCTGCAAGAGGTCTTCTCTTCTACATATATCTCATGGCAACTATAGAATATCTCAGAAATTAAAATGAATACAGTAAATACCACCATCACACTGAATTAATGTCAACATTATGGGATCTTAAGCTTTTTCTTAACTGTCTTGTCTTTTGGAACATCTTTTCAATCTTAGCCTGTGTCCTGTGGGGAAAATATACTATAGGCCTGCAAGAGGTCTTCTCTTCTACATATATCTCATGGCAACTATAGAATATCTCAGAAATTAAAATGAATACAGTAAATACCACCATCACACTGAATTAATGTCAACATTATGGGATCTTAAGCTTTTTCCTTCAACTTTTCACTTATGGGAAAGCTGAAAAAATAGTAAAAGGGACAGAATAATAAATTGTACATCTGTACCCCAATTGCTGACATTTTGTAACATTTGCTTTATCTCTTTGTATACATTTTACCTTTAACTTCGGGAACATTTTATCCTTGATAATTCAGTTGATCTCTCCTATAAAAAGAGGACATTCTCCTACATACTCACAAATGTCAGCATTCCATTCAAAACAATATTATTATCCAATATATATTTCAGATTCAGCTTCCTCCAGCTGTCCTAAAAGTGTCCTTTATAGATTTTGATTTTTACTCTGGGACAAAATCAAAGCTCATGTGGTTGATCAACTTGGTTGTCAGGTCTCTTTAGTCACTTTTAAAATAGGCATCTCTGTCATCAACTTATCTATAACGGTTCTCATGACTTTGATTTTTTGAAGAGGTCAGGCCAGGTGACTGGTTAAATGGCCCATAATCATAATTCTTGCATTATTATAAGTTAAATATCTTGTAGAGGATGTGGAGATGATGCTCCTAGTATTTTCTCTGCCCTGGATCTGGAAGAAACAATTTCTGCCCTGTTCCTTCTATTGAGGAATAAATAACCTTTAGAAATCAAATACTCTGCAATGGGTTTGCTCGTTGGTACTGGAAGCACACCTTATTAGGAAAATAAAACAATTAGTTGGCTTTTGAATTGCTTCCTAGACCCTTCCATTCTATCCATGGATAGAATTAGGAACTATGTCATCTTTAAAATCATAAGTTCATGTTGATACCTTCAATTCAAATCAGAACAGACTCCTTCCTCATCTTTCCTTTTTAAAAATTATTATTTTACCTCTCTTGTCTTAGTAGGACTCCTTGTTCTCCATAATATCAGTGAATTACTCATTTGTCTCTTCTCTAGTACATTACAAATGTTTCAGAAATACAACATGCACTGAAGACATTACCAGCCACAAATCTCCCAAGCAAACTTCATCCTCAATCTCACTGAGCCTCATCACAGTAACATGATTAAATAGAAGGACAGAGAGAAACTCTGAAAGACAACCAGGCAAAAAAGACAATACTTCCAAAGAAGATTTACAAATGGCCAATAAGCACATGAGAAGATACTTACCACCACTAGTCCTTAGGGAAATGCAAACCAAAACCTCAGTGAGGTTCTACTTCCCAATTAACTAGGATGACTATAGAGGGAGGAAGAGGGGGGGAAGGGAGAGAAAGAGGAGGAAAACAAGTGTTGGTGAGGATGTAGGGAAATTGGGACCCTTCTACATTGCAGATGAGAATGTAAAATGGTACAGCTCCTGAGAAAAACAGCTTGAGAGTTCCTCAAAAAGTTAAACATAGAACTACCATATGACCCAGCAATTCCACCTCTAGGTATATGCCCCAAAGAAGCTGAAAACAGGAACTCAAACAGATATGTGTAGGCCAATGTTCATTGCAGAATTATTCATAAGAGCCAAAAGGTGGAAATATTCCAAATGTCCATTGACTGATGAATGGATATACAAATGCAATCTGCCCATACGATGGGATATTATCTGGCCATAACAAGGAATGAAGTTCTGATCCAGGCCACAACATGGATGAACTTTGAAAGTATTATGTTCAGTGAAAAAAAAAAAAAGCCAGACACAAAAGGAAGAATATAGTGTTTCTATGTGACAAATTCATGCAGACAGAAATTAGATTAGACATTACTAAAACCTCTGATAGGAGAGGTGAAAATTTTTCAGTCTGGTAATTTTGAAGTCATAACTTATTTTGGTATACAATACTTTGATTCTAAGTAAGGTTGAGAATCTATGCACATAACTAGTAATTTGTGTTTACTCTTACATGAATTACCTAGATTAAGTATTGCCATTTTTATTGGGTGTTCTTTCTTATTAAGTAATAAGAATTCTTTATTCCTTCTGGATACCATTAGACAACATCCGCTATGCTACAGAAAACCAAACAGATCCTAAAATCTCAGTAGTTTAACTCTATAGAGTTCTATTCTCATGACCCCAGAGCACAGTGTGGCATGAACAATTTTCTTCAGTGGTTGTCCACCAAATTACCATCCAGTGAGTCAGGCTGATTCCATATGCTAATTTAGCAATTTTATAGCTTGTGCATGCCTGGTTTATCACAGCACAGGAAAGAGAGTTAATAGGTATATGCACAGAAAGCAGTTAACACAGCCCAAGAATGTTGTGCTCAGAAAGGCTGCTTGCAAGATGGGCCATTGGCTGCCATCTGGGGACTTGGCTGGTAAAGTTTTCTGTGCCGATATCAACTTTTCCCAACTAAGAAGGATGGTTCACTTTGCCTAGACTGTTTGTGCAAATGCATAGTTTATGCTGAACACCAGATTTCCTTCTGGGAGACTACATTTTTAGTATGTGGTGGGCAGTGGGTGCCCATATGAAAAGCCCCCAATAAAACTTGGCCATTAAGTCTCTAAGAGGCTCCTGTGACAGAAACACCATACTCATGTTGCTGCCATTTGGTCGCTGGGGGAATGTGAGCTGTGTGTGACCCCTCCAAGGAGGAGGAGAGCATAAGGTCATCTGCCTGTGGATTCCTTCAGACTCTAACTGTGCCTTTTCCCCTTGTGATCTGCCACTGAAGAGTTACTGGGTCACTGATATCTCTTGGCTCTGACTACAACTAGATGCGTCTCCCATGAATCCTTTCAGCGAATCTCCAAATGTGGGTGTATACCTGGGGACCCCCAACACAGTGCCATAGGATATTCTAAAAGGCAAGGCTTGGAATTGACTTAGATCATTTTTACATACTTCCCATTGTTCAGAACTTGGGTCACAGGTCCGCAAGTGAGGCTGGGAATCGCCGAGCAGCCAAATCCACGGGGATTTGGTGAGCAGGAATGGTGTCTTTCACACCAAATCTTCATCATGGGTTTGCACCCTCATGTCTTTTCCCAGTCTGTGGATTACCTTTTCATTTTTATGATGTGTTTTGATATAGAAGAGTTTCATACGACTGAAATTATAGTTTTCTTTGTGGTTTGTGTTCTTCTGTGTCTCTACTTAAAAAAAAATCCTTCCTCAAATAAACGTCTAAAAATAGTTCTCTTAATTTCTTCTAGTAAAATTTAAGTTTTACTTTTCATAATTAAAAGTAGTCCTGAAATAGATTTTCATATGAGGGATGAAGTAGAGTTCCAGAAGTAAGAGGGTGGGGCATATGTTTAGTGAAGAAATAGTCTGTAAAAAAAGATTCCAAAGGAGGAAAAGAACACGGGTCATACAAGGCAATAACTGAATGTGTGTGAGTGTGGCTGGGACAGGGAGAAATGGCAAGACTGTGCAGGGTGATGGTGGAGAGTCAGGGGGTGGGGGGGTTGTAAACCTTATAGGACTTGCAGCATTATTGCCTCATAGAAGAAAGGCAGCCAGGAGCAGAGACCATACAAGTGAAGGTCTATGACTTGTAAGTTGAAGGGTAGAAGAGACCATGGAAAGGAATAAAGAAGTCACTGAAACCCAGATGGGGGAGAAGAATGTGGGGGCTTTGAGATTACCAAGGGAATCTTCATGTATCTCAACTAAAGATGCATTTTCCTTTCTGTGAGTGGAAAGAGAGACCAGCAGAAGAGAGAACTGGCAGGCTAAGGTGTTAGGGTGATGTCCAGTCAGGGTTGGGACTGGCATAGAGATGGACTTCAACCCCAAGGGTCATATTGCCAACTGTCCTAAGGCTCCCATGCTGGCAAGATCTCAGTGACTCCTCTGGAGGCAGGGCCTTCTTGGGGCTTGGGCCAGGCCTCATGAGTTCAGGGTGACTCAGTCCAACTACATTTATGTGCAAAGAGAAAGCAGCTGTGCAGCGCTGTGGGGTAACTGTTGGCACAGAAGTACACAGATGTCTGGGAGGAGGTAACAGAAGGCAGTATGAGGTGGAACTCCTCCATATTTGGTCTAGAGATATTGTACCCATCGAAGACTTCTCCTTTTTGAGTGTTGCCAGTATCGATTGAATAACAGATCAGCCTCAGTCCATGTCCCAGGTCTTGTCGATACCAGTACATGTAGTTATAGTTCTCCATCTGGTGACATCTCAGAGTCACCTTCTTTCCTGTCCTCACGATCTCATTTCTTGGACTCTGGATGATCTCAGCATCCATGTGTCCTGTAATAGAGAGTGACAGAGATTAATGTTGTCATCTTGGGAGGAAGGTTTGTGTTGTGGTCTTGGGAATTGCAGGGAAGGAAGCCCGCCTGCACTTACCTACCCACAGGAGACAAAGAGCCACACAGAAGAGCCTGGTGACCATTTCAGGGGAAGGGCAGAATCTTATGTCTTCTAGTTTTGTTTTGGGGAAATAGAACTTGGGCACCCAGTCACTCAGTGACATCACTGTCCTTGACAAATGCTTGAGCTGCAAAGCTAACCTGCCACACCCCTTCCCCACAGAAGCGAATCATTAATATATACAAAGTTGAGTGTCTCAGAAGGGGGAGAATTTGTTAGTTTTCTTTCTGAAGAACACTTACAGGTATATATACTTCTCTACCTTTTATCAAGGAAACTTGTTCCTCTATGAGTTATGATAAAATTCCTTATTTGCATACTGTTACAATTTTTTCATAATATTTCTGTAGACTAAGAAATATTATTATGATGGTCCTGGTTCTTTGGTGACTTTTCTGCTCAAAATTTGCCTCCAAATACTTTTTAGTTTTTCTCTTTGCCTTAACTCTGGATAATTGGATGTTCAGCCCATAGTGATTTTCTTGTTTAAAATAACCATGTCCAGAAAGTTTTCAAAGTCTCAAGGTCAGGGTCATTGGAATTTGAAGAATTGTTTTATGTTGTCTCACAATGCCCTGAGTGACGGGAGCCCTGCCATCTGCACTCAGGTCTTCATGCTCCCATGAGTCAGATCATTCCCTTTGCTTCAGACGAGGCTACAGACACCAGGCCACATTCATTCCGTGACTCTGCTTTCTGTGAGAAAAGAGGAAGCTCATTAGTGACATAGACGAGATATTCATCCACAGGTTCACATGTCTGAGGACCCCAGGGCCACAAGGAATTATTTTGTCTCCATTCGGAAGGTCTTGCACCCACCAGATGGGTGAATATTGATTGAACCACACATTTGCTCTGGTGTCCAACTTATGGCTCATCAATATCAGTACACACTGTTATTTCCTATATAGGTCATATCTCAGTGTGAGGCTTCTCTATTTCTGTGGCTGCATTCTTGACCTACTCTTCATGAGTAATTCCTCCAATCACACAACAGTGAGAAAGGACACGGAATCAGAAATCGGACATAAGGAGTGCCGCACAGAAAGGCTTGTGTGAACCCAGGGGCCTAGGCAAACCCAGGAAGGACTCTCCCCTTATGCCCAGGACTCACTTAGTTCCAAGAGACTAACAGCCATACAGCAAAGAAGTCTACTTCCCATGGCTGGGTTGATGCAAAAAAAAAAAAGGGGGAGAGCTTTTCAGCAAGGACTCATATTCTTTGGGGTAGGGTATATGGGATCTCAAAGATCTGAGGATTGTTCTCATAATGAAGTGTGATTTACCCAGAGGACCAGTATCCTCAAGGATGCTTAACTTTTTTAGGGACATAAGCATTATCCAGGAATATTTCTCTATAAATTTATTTTTAAATTAATTATTGAGTCACAAATTTGTCACAAAATTTGCTAGAAATATAGACCTCATCTTGAAGCTTTGTTTATTTTTTGTTTTGTTTTGCCTTTTTTTTGCACTGGTGTTTCCCAAACACCTGGAACACTTCTTACACATAGTGAACAGTGAAGGGTGTGTTGGTCATAAAGTCAATGAAGAATAACTTCAAGACCTTCTCATTCACACAGGACCTTTCCAAGACTTAAAGAAATATTTTTTCTATGTCTTTTTGAAAGAGCACCATAAAAGTTATAAGGTTTAGACTCCATAAAACCTGGATCTGCTCTGCACATGTATTCATTAAGCAATTGTTGCATTAATGAGGAAAATCCAGGCAGACTCTACTTCTGTAAACATAACCCTAATCTGTTCAGTTACAAATAGGTTTGGAACATTAAGGGAGCAGGGACCCATATGAGCCTGCTGGGAATTCAAAATAAACCAAAATGAACTGGAAAAAAGATTCATTCATATATGTTATTATAAGACTTTGGGAAGTTGGATGGAGATATAAATGGAAAAAAAAATGGTGGTCTCTTCTAAAGGGAAGGGTCTTCCAATGGTCACGTTCTTCCATTGCTATCAGAGAGCAGGGAGGATGAAACTGGGAAGGAGAGAACCAGGATGAAGAAGCAATATTGAAGATATGTCGAGGCATCAGGAAACGGATTCTACTGGGACCTTCTGAGAAGCCCATGAAATGCCTCCTCGAATTGTCCCCCTGAATGTGACACTGGAGGTTTCATGTCTTGGCTCCTGTCCTGCCAGGAGCATTAGCACGCCTGCAGCTAGACCTATGATGTCACAGACGGCCCTGGGCCAGAAAGCCTGGGCATCAGGGCATGCATATGGGGCACTCTGGAGGCAGACTTGCACGAACATAGTGTCCACAGCACTGGAGGGTGAAATCAGAGGCAGGACAGAAGGTCCTAGAGCTCCACCGTGAAGGACTCTTTTGAATAAAACTGTACTTTCCTTTATCAGATCTTTTGTGTGATCACCAACCACACCAAAACCACAATGTTCTGGAAGCACCACACCTTCTTGCCTATCAGACTTAATATCAAACAGAGATTGCTGTCACAGGCCTCATTTTCTCATTCCCATAAGAGGCAACTGCTTGCAGTTAATTTCACATAATACATTATCCGACGACTGTATTTACATTTCAGATGACTTCGTGTCTGGAACATAGGTGAGTCAGGCAAAAGTAATCCGTGCCTGCCTTTGATCCCAGAATTGCCCCCGGTAAGTAATTGTGATAGACCAGAGATTTATTGGAGTTACAAGGGAACTAAGATTTCTTGTGTTAGGCAATTTGTTTTATTTTTCTTGCATAAAATCTCCGCAAGACACATATTATTGGCCTTAGTTTACAGATGGAAAAACCCAGCCAAATATTTTTCCAGGTCACCAGTCCAAGGCAGGTCAGAGTACGAACAGATGGAAATCTCGGAAGTCCCCTTTAGTGGGTTGCCTCCCTGTGCAAATGACTGTGTCGGGGCCAGCATTTCTGGAAGGCACTTTTGGTCAGTGTTCCAATTGTGATGATGTCTCCCTCTCCCCAAATGCAGAAGGGGGGTAGCAGTTAGGTTGGCGTGGCCTAGGCTTGAGCTCTAGTCCGATATCTGTGAGCTGTGCCTCCTTCAGCAACTCACTTACACTGTAACAACGGGCCCTTTCACCTGCAGCATGGATAAACTGTTCTAGCCCACGTGGGGCTCGAGAAAATTAATCGAAATAGTGTGCTTAAGTATATGGCACCAGAAAAATGAGCAATAAATAAGGGAATTTTCTATAAGTTTACAGAAAAGGAATAGAATTAAAACCCTGTGTGTGTTTACTAATAAGCTTATACCTGCCACCTGAAAATGGTTATGTCACACATTTACTAGCTGTGGGCTCTCTGCTGTTTTCTGCAGTTACTGGCCTGGCCAGAAGTAGCAATTCCAGCTTTTCTGATGGAAAGTGCTAGATGTGAGAGAGAGCTGCAGCCTCCTCAGATCCTCCCTCCTCCAGAATGTCCAATGGTTTAGAAGCACTAGTTCCTGTATTAACTCCCATTTCCTTGAGATTCCCAGAGGGCTCCTGTTTCCTTGGAATCCTCTGAGAGACTGGAAACCCCCTGGTCCCTTAGCTCCTGTATTGGGGGATACCCCGGCCCCACCCTAACGGAACCTGATGGGATAGACACATATTCTCTGGCTTGTAGCTGGTTCTAGAAGTGGGCAGGCAATAGCTATGGTAACCCCACCCCATGATGTGTGACCTGCCCACCACAGTTCTGCCGGTCCCGAGATGGAAGACACAGTGGTCTGCTATATCTAATTGGTGAAACACCGTAAAATTTTAGGGAAATGTTGATTTCAGAGACCTAGCGACATAGATTTGACTCCTGCCTCTGAGACTTTAAATAGGAAATTTTTCAAAAGTCCATGAGCTACCGTTTCGTATCTATAACATGGCATACTGAGAGCTTCCTCATCTGTGAAATGGACATACTTGCGTCTATCTTGCTTTAAAACACATCCCGCACACCTACACCCTAGCACAGTGCAGGAGCTCCTGCCATTCGCCAGGAATTTAGAGAATATTCCGTGAATGTGGAATGTGGAACGTTCAGGAGTGCTCTGGCTGAGCTCGGCAAGACAGAGTGTTCGAAAAAAACCTAGAAGCATCTCTGGAACTTGGCTGAGGCCCCCTTCCCTCTCCCTTTTACACCCTCAGCTGGGACAGGAAAGTTTGAGTGCAGAAAGCCAGTCACGGGGCAGGGCTGTGTCTAGCTGCTGGCACAGAGATACAGGGCTGAGTCTCCCGGCTCCAGCAAGCTCAGGTCCAGCTGGGAGCTGTAGTTACTGAACTGTTGAGCTGAGAACTGTTCTGGCATGTCTCCTTTGTCTCTCTGCTCCTTTTCATAATACTCAATGAGGAACTTGGGGCCCTGCCCCGGGGTCTGCTGGTACCATCGCACACTGTAATGCCCAGAGACAGGTTGGCATTTCAGCACGGCCTTCCCCCCACTGCCTCGGATTAGGTGTCTGAGCGTCTGGCTGACGTCGGCACCCGCTGGACCTGTAGAGGGAGGAGATAGCTGCTGATGACCTGGTCTAGGAAGGAATTTGAGATTCCAGCAGTAGTTCAAGTGATGGCCCACCTGAGCTAGGACTCACCTGCCCCCAGGAGACAGAGGGACACCCAGCAGAGCAGCTGGGTGCCCCCGACAGACTCAGGCAGGATAGGGAGGCACATCTTCTGACTCAGGGCTCTGGTCTTCCTCCCTTAGCTCTGTTCAGAGGGCTTGCCTGTGACGTCACCGTTCTGATGTCACTGTCCTGGTCGGCCCCTGCAGCCACCCTGCAGCTCCGCACCCTCCCGCCAGGCTCAGCTGCTGCAGGCCCTGCTCCATTCTGCCCAGCTGCCTCCCTGGTGGGCTGCGCTGAGCTGGGTGGCCATTCCCCACAGCTTCTCTGTTTTCCTCTGTGCTCCTTTCTCTGCACCTGTCTTGGGTTATTCAGGCTGCCCCACAGAAGCCTCATCAGACTCTGCACCAATGTAGGCTCCAAGAGAGGCCTTCACACCAAGAAAGGTGGAATTTGTAGCTCCCTGTTGTGGCAAACACACCTGAGCATCAGTTAATGTGAGAAGACTGTGATGGGCCCTTCAGGTGTCAGCACTGGCTCTGACTGATCAGCAATCTCCTTGATGCCAGGACCAAGGCAAGCCTCTTTCTCCTTAACCCTCCCTCTCCCAGACGCTGCCATCAGTGGTCCGCTCAGTGGAGCCACAGCGCCCTCAAGTGGCCCAAGCAGGCCAGGTGGAGGTCTGCATTACAGTGTGCCAGGATCCTGCAGGGCCCAGCTCTGGGCGATTGGACGCCCACCTATGTCTAGCTTACCCTCTGCACGTGTTCATGAAGGAAGCATGAAGCAAACATTTTTCCAAGAAAAGAATACATATTCTAAATCTCATCAGTTAGTGTTCTAGGAAAGGAGATACCAGCCAGTCATCAGATGCCAGCTGCCCTGGGGAAGTGATAGGACTCTGGGCAAAGTGTTCTCTTTAAGCAAAGGTAATTCCTGGAAGAGGCTGACTGTGGAGTTTTAGCCCCCCAAAAATGTAAGCAGCTAGGGAAATAAGCCCATCAATCTCACGAAGAGGGAACTACATGTACCATATGTGTATGTATATATAATATATATTAAAACCCTATTCATATACATGTATATATAATACATACATAGTAATACCCTGTTCACATCTTTTGCTCTTTTTTTTATTGAATTGTCTTTTTTATTGTTGATTTGTAGGAATTCTTCACATGATGGATACCTGCCCTCTTTCAGATAGCCATCTATCTATCTTAATATCTTTTGATGAACCGAATTTTTAATTTTTGATGAAGAAAAATATACTTTTTCAAGATGAGAACATTCCTCGTCCTCACGAAATCTTTGCCCACTTCAAGGGTGAGGAAGAGAATTTGCTGTTTTCTTTCAGAAGCTTTATCGTTCAGAAACTGTACAGATCATTGAGAACGTTGATCCAAGTCATAATTTTTTTGTGACGAGGGTCTGCAAACTTTCTGTGTAAGGGGTCAGATAGTGCCTGGCTTCGGTGTTGAGCACAAGGCAGTCTCTGAGTCCACTACTCAGTCTGCCATTGTAATGCAAACGCAGCCAGAGGCAGTATGGACAGGAAAGAGCCTGGCTGTGCGCCTACCAAACTTTCCATTTGGATACAGAAATCTGAGTTTCATATAATTATCATATGTCACAAAATGTCATTCTTTTTATTTTTTTCAACCATTAAAAATGTAAAGACCATGATTAGCCATATAAAAGCAGGCAGAGGTCATGTTTGAGCTGTGGGCCTTAGTTTGCCCACTCCTGATGGGCGGAGTGGGATGCAAGGATTGAAATTCATTCTTTTCCCATGTGGATATACATTTCTTCCAGCACCACTTGTTAAAAACACTACTTTCCTCTCTTTGTGCTACTTTTAGTGTTTGATCTAGAGATTATGACATGCATCTTTAATTTGTCATAGTCTAGCTGCAAAATGTTCTATTAACTATAGGGTTTTTTATACATGCCCTTTATTAGGGGAAGAAAGTTACTTCCACTTACTTCTTTTTTGCTAAGAGTGTTTCTCGGCAACGGGTGTTGGATTTTTGAACTGTTTTTTTGAGAATCTATAGAGATGATTGTATATTTTTCCTCTTTTTTTTTTTAGTATTTGATATAGTAAATTACATGGATAGTTTTTTAAATGTTAAAGCGACTGCACATTACTGAGATAAACTCCTCTTGGTCATGCTATGTTATCATTTTTAGATGTTACATTCCATATATTAAAATTTAAAAGGATTATTAATCTGTGTTCACGAGGGATATTGGTCTGTAGTTCTCTTGCATTATGTCTGATTTTGGTGGTAGCTGTGCTGGCCTCAGGATGGGTGGGGGATAATTCCCTACCCTTCAGTTTTTTCCCTCCCTATGACTTTAGTGGCATCCTATCAACTTGGATATATTTTCATTTTTATGCTGCTAAAACCACTTTGTAATTTCCCTTTGGATTTACTCTTTGTCCCATGGTCAAGAATATACTATGAATGACTTAGATGCTTTTAAATGTCTTAATTCTAATTTCAAGCCCAGAGTCTGTAGTCCATCTGGGTACACAATCACGTGCAGCTGAAAAGAACATATATCCTGCTGCTGTTGTGTGAAATATTCTATTAACATCAATTAGGTCACGTTGATCAATAGTGTTGTTCATGTCTTTTATAGCCTTACTGTGCGTGTGTGTTAACTTGTTCAGTCTATTACCAGGAAGTATTAAAACAATGGTTTTAATTGTGGATTTGTCTAGTCTTCCTTGCAGTACAGCCCATTTTACTTCAGTATTTTGAAGCTCTGTTTTTATTTTTTATTTTTTTTAAGATTTTATTTATTTATTTGGGAGAGAGAGAGCATGAGAAGAGAGAGGTCAGAGGGAGAAGCAGAATCCCTGCCGAGCAGGGGGCCTGATGTGGGACGCGATCCCAGGACTCCAGGATCATGACCTGAACCGGAGGCTGTCTCTTAACCAACTGAGCCACCCAGGTGCCCTGAAGCTCTGTTTTTAGAAGCATAAATACTTATGATTATTATGTCTTCTTAAGAGATGGCCCCTTTGTCATTTGGATATGACTTTCTTTATCCCAGAAGATATTCTCTGCCCTGAAGTTTACTTTGTCTGGTATTAATACTGCTCTCCAGCTTCCTTTGGGTGAGTAGTTAGCATGGTACGCCTTTTCCTTCCTTTTACCTTTTATATTATGAGTCTTTATAGTGCATTTCTGAAAGGTAGCACATAGTTTTTTAATTTAATATCACAATCTCTGTTTTTTATTTTTATTTTTTTTAATTTATTTATTTATTTTTTTTTTTTTACAATCTCTGTTTTTTAATTAGGGCCTTTAGACTATCTTTGATGTGGTTATTGATCTGGTTATGTTCACGTCTACCATGCTGCTATCGGTTTTTTATTAGTCCTGTCTCTTCTTCATTTTTTTATTCTTTTTTAAACATCTTCTTGTAGATTAATTGGTATTTTAATAATAATTCCCTTTTATCCTTTTTGTTGGCTTATTAACTAGAACTCTGTGTTTTATTATTTTAGCTGTGACCCTAGGGTTTGTGCTCTATAGCTCTGCCTTACTACACTCTACCTTCAAGTGATGTTATACCAGCTTACATAGATTATGAAAACCTTCCAATGGTATGACACTCATCCATTATCCTCTCCCTGTCTTTACATGACGGCTGTCATACATTTTACTTTAACATATATTATAAACCCCACACTATGTTGGAATTATTTTGGCATAAACAGCCAATTGTCCTTTAAAGACATTTAAAATTTTAAAAACTTGCCTTTGGGTCACTAAGCATTGGGTTACTTCAAGTTCCCCCATAGCTCACCATTGCCCCTTTCTCCCTCGGTGTCATTATGAAATCATTTACTATTACACCTTCGAGATCATTCATCTTCTCTTCCTTAATGTCTAATTTGCTATTAATTCTACCCATTGAGTGTTTCATCACAGAAATATATTTTTTAAAGATTTTATTTATTTATTTGAGAGAGAGGCAGTGAGAGAGCATGAACGAGGAGAAAGTCAGAGGGAGAAGCAGACTCCCCGTGGAGCTGGGAGCCTGATGTGGGACTCGATCCCGGGTCTCCGGGATCATGACCCGAGCCGAAGGCAGTCGTCCAACCAACTGAGCCACCCAGGCGTCCCCACAGAAATATATTTTTATCTTCAGAAGTTTGATTTGGATTTCTAGTCAACTTTGCACATGTAGGATACAGTTATAGTAACTGTTTTCATACTTTTGTCTGCCAGTTTGTCAAATTGGGATTTGTTTCTGTTCACTGATTTTTCTCCCCACGATGGGTCATCTTTCCCTGTCTCTTTGCATGCCTATAATCTCTGATTAGATACCAAACATTATGTATTTTACATTTTCAGGTGCTCGGTGTTTCTGTTACTTCCACCGTATTCTTCACTTTGTTCCATGATTTGGTTACATTACTTGGAAACAAAAAGCAGACATTCCTAGCAGGCATATTCTCCTGGACAATTGGACAAGCTGTTTCTAACCATACATGAAAAATACCAAGAGTCCAGCGTGGTGAAGAACTCTTAATAAAAAGGAATGAAGCTGCGGGGAATTAGACTGCCAGATGTCGGAAACTATCATAAAGCTATAGGAAACAGGGCAGTGTGGTGTTTGTGCGAGAACTGACAAGACAGACCAACGTAACAAATGAGAGACGTAGGAAAACAGACCCACACATGTACAATGATTGATTTCAGACAAGTGATATTACACAGTGGTGAGGAAAGTATTCTTCAACAAAGGGTGCTGGGTCAGTTGGAAAACCATATGCAAAAACATAGCTTGACTCCATCCCTGTTTCATACACAAAGAATTAATTCCACCTGGATTGCAGATCCATGTATTTAAAAGGGGTAAAATATACATAAGTTAGAGGGAAATCTAAGAAAACACGATCATTTTGAAGTAGACAAATATTTTCTAGATACCAGAATACAGAATGCAAACCAAAAAGGGGGAAAAATGGAATGATTTCGGATTAAGAATTTCTGTGTATCAAAATCTACCATTAAGAGAGTGGAAGAGGGACCCACAGAATATTCATGGGGGTGTGTGTGTGTGTGAGAGAGAGCACAAGTGTGCATGTGTGCGTGTGTGTGTGCACACCAAGTGGAACCCTCCTTCACCTCTGATGTGAGTGTCATTTGGCCTAACTACTTTCAAAATGTCAGAGTCCCAAATGGCTGATGCAACTATTGTTCAGGTCTCCTTTGAATCACTTCCTTTTAGCCCCTTCTCAACTGGAGTTCCATTTTATATAAACCTCAGTTAATGTGTATCATGGTTGTGGCTGACAGTGGCTCTGGATTAATTGATCTCAGTGGCAATTGTTGCCAAGGATTCTAATTTACTTATCTTTATGGCTGGTAGCTACATAGGGCCTTAGCAGTGTTCCAGATTGGTGGGCCCATCCCTGGGCATATAGCGCAGCCTGAATAAGGGACACTGAGTAACGGGAGTTTATTATAAATGTGCCGAAACTTCATAGTTTTACAAGAGGATATGTCACAATACTTGAGACTAAACTCTGATATTCTATCCCAATTATAAAATCTTGAACTGTATAAAGGAATCCAAAAAGCACGTAAGCCAAAATTATTATAAGCCAAAAGATGTTCTGGTATTTTGAAGGTTACTTCCTGATGTTTTACTATCAGAAGAACAGCTGAAGTCCCAAATGCTCTTATTACCCCTGATGAGGAAGAACAAGGCACCTCCTTTGTTCAGAGATCCTGTGAACTAGGAGAAGTGAGCACACGAGGTTTGTGAGGAGCAAGGAGGTGACTGTGCCCCACTGTGGTGGGACTGCTGGCACAGAGGTACACAGCCGAGTCCCCCTGCTCTGCACGCTGGATCTGCAGAGTGGAGTTGGTCCCCTCAGGCCTCTCGGCAGAGAACCGATCATTGGCCAACCCTGATTTGTCCACTGCATCCTTGTTTTGGAAGTAAACCAAAAACTCCGGGCCTTTCCCCATGGTCTGTCGGTACCAATACAGGCTATTATGACCAGAAATGGGATCACAACTGAGAGTTACATTTTGGCCCCTCTTTGTGACCCTGTGCCTGGGGAACTGGGAGACTCCGGGTCCTGCGTGACCTGTGGAGACAGAAGTCGGGCACAGTCAGGAGAAATGGATTGTCCTCCTGGCACGTAATCGTCGCTCACACTCACACACAAGCATTCGCTGAAACCACTTGGTGTTCTGAGGACTCACCTTCCCCCAGGAGACAGAGGATCACCCAGCAGAGGAGCCTGGGCTCCATGGTGGAGTCAGGGCTGGGCTGGGCAGTTCACCAGATGGAGGTTCTCGTGAGCATGAGCCGAGAAGGAGGGAGGTCCCTTGCCTGCACAAGGCAGTTCCCACAGTGACATCACTGAGCCTCAGGATTGCTGCTATCACTTGATTAAATCTAAGCTGCCAGCCACTCTGAGATGCACCATTCTGCTGTGAACCGTTAAGGAAGAAAAAAGTGATTGTCACTCATACTCAGAAGTGTTAACACGTAAAACATCGTGAAGCTTAGAATGAATGGACACTGGTCATTGGAAATTAACTTGACGTAATCATGGATTCTGTCAGGTCCTGGCTGTCAGTGCTCTGAACCATGACGCTCAGCTGTCCCACACTCGGCCCCTGGCCAGTGTCCCCTGTCTCTTAGGGACTCTCTCAGCTTGTGTATCAACAGCACTTCCAACCTGAGGGAGAGAATGCTGACCTTTCACATTCCCTTGCATGTTCCTATTTCGACCTCAACCATGCGTTTGCCTGGTCACATCCGTGGTTTGGGCACAGGGCACGTGGGGGTGTCGGGAGGGGCAGTCACACCTGTGTCCTGAAAGCAGTTTGAATTCACTGTTCAGACCTCCAAGGGGGTGGGATGATGCCCCTGGCAGGTACTGATCTAAGTTGGGATCTTCTATTAATTCTGGAGATGAAAAGCAGAATTCCTTCTATCCATTCATTCATCTCCATACTGCTTTTTGTCCTCAACAACTTATCATGGTGCTTCTGGTGTTTCTAAGTCACTTCTAAAGTAAATAAAGAACACCTGGGTGGCTCAGTCAGTTGAGTGTCTGACTCTAGATTGCAACTCAGGTCATGATCTCAGGGTCATGGGATGGAGCCTGCGTTGGGCTCCTCACTCAGCGTGGGGGTGGGGAAGGTCAGCTTGAAGATTCTCTCCCTCTTCCCACCCCACCCCTGGTCATGTGTGCTCTCTCTCTCTTACTCTCTCTCTCAAATAAATAAATAAATCTTTAAAAATAAAAAAGCAATAAAATAAATAGGTGTTTCTCTTTCTCTGTCTCAAATAAATAAATCTTTAAAAATTAAAAAAAATAGTAAAATAAAGAAGTGTTCCCAACATCCCCCCTGAGGAGTCAGACCGTTTCACCCTTATTCTGGTGAGAGGTATGCAGTAAAGATGGGGGCGGGGGTGGGTAAACTGATCCTTGGCATCCTTAAAAGTCTGCTTAGTGACTTGATTGCTCATTTGCATTCCTGACATAGCTTTCAAAACCTTATTGGCGGCCCCCCTCCAATAAGGAATGATACCCAAATCCTCTCAAAACAAGATAAGATGCTTCTGAGCTGTGATGTGGGGAAACTGGACTGCTTCTGGCCCCTGGAGTCTCCTCCAGTACTGAGGGGTTTATTAGGGTGCCCCATCCAACTTCTACTGTAACCTTCAGCCCTACCTCCAGCTTTCACACCACATCACCAGCCTTCACCAGGAAAATGATAGTGGAGATGTTAATTTCACCTTCGACATACATTTTCCCATTTACTAACCACTTAACAGACCAACTGATCAGAATCAGCTTGGATTTTGATTGATGTCGTTTTCCTGTACATCTTATACGCTTGAAGGGACCTCTTACTTGCCTCTCCCCCTTCCCTCATTTTAACAATCCCTTCTCACAGATTTCCCTTCCCCCATTTATCTGGCTGCATGTTGTGAAGGAATGGTTTTCTCAAAGCTCAGCTCTCTGGGGCCTGGCCACCGACCAGACCAGCTGCCTCTAGGACCTCTCCATGGCCAGTGTCATGATGCCTTTCCCTCCAGTGGTTGTGGGGCACACACATCCCCTCCTAGCCTTGGTGTGTGGTCTGAAGATGGACAACCACTTCCAACCCTGTAGTTCCTGTGCCTCCCACACAGACACCATCAGACTGGCATCTATAATCTGGTTCCACCATTTATCACCTCTGGGTCCATGCAAAATGCCATCAACCCTTCTGAGTCTGAGCCTCCTCTGTAACACAGGGTTAAGGTCACTTCACAAGATCTTATGAGGAGTAACTGACAGATTGCATAGTCCATGGTGGGTGTAGTAAGTGCCCACCCCTGTCTTCTTCCCAGTCTTGTCATGTAAGGGGGCGTGGCTGGAGTTTGCTGACCTCCAAGTCTATGAGTGATGGAAGAGTCCTACTCATCCCCCAGGAGCCAGAGTCTGGAGAACGTGGGATCGTGAAGAAGCCTCCAATCATTTAAGACAAGTCACGAAAGGTAGACAGTAGATGACTGAGTGTCCATGGACCTGGCACTCCCTTGTGCAATATGAAGCATCACAGAGAAGCAAGTTAGGTCTGTGTCTACCAAGCCAGACAAATGAAATGCAAAGTAGATTAAGGGGGAGAAGTGTGCATATGGCAGCTAATGGGCACAGGCCGTCCCACTTTTTGCAGGTGTATTTCAGTGGACAGATTTGCAGGACCCCAGAGAAGAGAGTTGGTAGGAAACACACCAGAATGTTAAAATTGGCTACCCATCTAAGACAGAGACAAATGGAGGTGTGTTTGGGGAGGGGAGAGGATTATTAGCGCTTAACATCTTCTTTGTACATTGTTGATTTTTTTTTTAATTACAAAAACATAGCTTGACCACATGACAACTTTACATTCAGACCCTTGATGGGGTTTCAGGATGTGTGGTGTCTAAATGGGCAAATTCCAGAAAGGCACGGGTCATGGAACACTTAGCAATGCCACCCCCCTTTTTTATTTTTATTTTTTTGAATATGTGCATATGACTGGCCTCTCACTGGTGAGGCGGGTGAGCAGTGAGGTGGGCAGGTCTGATGTTGGCTTTAGCTGATGCTGTGAATAAACACGGTTTCTCTATCTGAAGGACCAGCCACCACTGCTGGAGAGTGGAGGTCCTGCCTGATTCCTGACAAGCTTGCGTCAGTCCCTTATTTGAAAAAGAAGGGACATGAGCGCCTTCTAGTGCTTATATTTCCAAACTCAGCAAAAATAAGTTAATGTTTCCAGGGCTAGAGATACCTGTCTTCTTGTTCCTAATTCAAGCAGCAACATTATTAAAACGCTGATTGTGATGTGATCCCAGGGTTCGTCAACAGGTCACAGCCTCCTCAAATAAGGTTTTTGCAAATGAATGGGAAGAGCTGCTGTCCCCAGGGAAGATGTTCTGGCTCCAGTCTTTGTAAGGTTGGACCCTGAAATAAGTAGTCTATTTCTGGTCTTCTCTGCCTCAGCAGAGGAAACTGCATTAGTCTTCAAAGCATTGATGTGAATCATTCAGGCCTTGGGCCATTCTGGTCGTCCGTTTGATATTTTGATATTTCCACCCCGAAGGACTCTTACAATTCTTCAAGGAGTAATACACAGACTCTCTAAAAATGGAACCTCTGGTGTGGCCGCAGCCGGTACCTGGGTGGTCTTCCTTCTGCTATTGGCACTGAGGAGAACAAGGGGTTAAAGACATCCATGCTCCCCACACAGCTGAGGTTTACGGTCTAGAGAGTGAGAGGCTTTCCAGTAAATGGGGTCGTGTACAATGATCGCTGAGTACTGGAAGCTTTGAGCACCTGGGGTCCCGAGACTGACCCAGTCATCCCGTGAGCAGTGCTCCCCTGATGGGGCGCTCGCCAACAGGAGAGCTGCAGCAAGGAGGACGCAAATGAGAGACCTGTGTTGACACAGGGAGAGCAGCCTTCCGTTGGGGAGGAAGGTGACACCACACCGGTGGGGGTGATGGGGGCTGAGCTTGGTGTGGTGGAGGCAGAAATAAGGGCAAAAGGGGTGCAGAAGGACAGCCAGGAGTGGACAGGTGGGGACAAAGTCTCTGGCTGAGATGAAAATGTCCTGGGGCAGACGGACTCATTCAAGGCTAGTGAGAACAGGAATCTAGACCTGTGGTGTCAAGGGTGTTGATTTCAGGGGCTCCTGGGGGGCTCAGTCAGTTAGGCAGCTTCCTTTGGCTGAGGTCATGATCCTGGGGTCCTGGGATAGAGCCCTTCGTGGAGCCCCCTGTTCACCAGGGAGTCTGCTTCTCCCTCTGCCTTTCCCCTTGCTTATGCTCTCTCTCTTGCTCTCTCTCTCAGATAAATATATAAAATCTTCAGGAGAAAAAAAAAGAGCATTGGATTTCAAATGGTCTTCCCTTTCTGTAAGCACCTGGGTAAGCGGAATGGCTCTGAAGTCCAGAGCTGTGACAGCTCAGATGGCGAGTCACAGAAGGGCTCTGTGAAAGCTCCAGAAGAAGGGCTCCAGAAGAGGAGGCTGGGTCCCCATGCTGCGGAGTCCAGGAGAGGATGCCCTGGGACGGTGTCCTCCCTCACCAGGGACAAGCCCAAGCCTGTCTTCTGTTGGCCTGTCTGTGCAGGGGAGGTGACTCTGGGGTGCCGGCTGGAATGAGAGGACACAGAGGTCAGGGACACACTGTCAGACAAGGGGATGGCATCTTTGGCTATGAGAGAAAGTCACAGGCCCATGGGGTATTTCTCCTTTGTGCAAGTGGTGCTCTATCGACTTAGCCCGGCTTGGGGTCCTGTTGACGTCTGTACATGTCTGGCCATGGACAGCAGTCACGAGCATCTCAATGTCCCCCTCTGTTCTGTTCTTGTTCTCTTGGGGTCTGGATAGTTCCGGCATCCAGTCTGTGACTGAGAGAAGCCAGAGCTGGAGACAGTGCCAAAGAGGGATCCTGCTAGAGAAGACACACAGTAAAGTCTTAGGATAGGGCTTAGTGTGCCCAGGAAAGGGCTTTGCAGGGGAGGGGGGATGCCCTGCCCCAGTAGACAAAGGGCCACACAACAGAGGAGCCTGGTGGCCATGCAGAGTCAGGGCAGAACGGGGGAAGCAGGGGGCATTTCTCCAGTTTGGGTGTTGGGGAAATAAGACCCGGCTCACAGTAAAGCCAGTGACCCCTTCACCCACCCCTTATCTCACTGTCTACCTTCCACTACCCTCCACATCCGGTCATAGAGCTTCACTGATACCGTCTCTGCTCCGGGCTGCCTTTCCTCTGTGAGGCAGTAGCGCTGCAAGGTCTTATAATGTTTGCACTCCCCTGTCTCTCTGTCGACACCCTGCACGGTACCCCTGACTCTGTCTGACCCAGCCACACTCAAGTACCTCATTGCCTTGTATGCGTCATGTTCTTTTCCTCCCCTGGAGTCTTTTTCACAGGCTATCTCTTCCGCCCCAAACATAGGTCCCTTCTTCTTATTCCTAGATCTCTACTCCTTTCCTCACGTGGAAAGATATCCCAGGTACATTTACTCTTTCTTGCGAAAAATAAAATTTTAATTTTACTGGAATAAATGAAGGCATTCATTTAGACATTCATTTAAGGGGGAATTTGTTTAGTTGAGACACAAAGAACACTACAATTTCAGTTGCATTACATGAAACTTGTACAGCAAAGCACACCGAAAAAATGAAAACGTAAGTTACAGATTAGGAAAAGATGTGAGGGATGTGTGCAGAGGATGACGATTCAGTGTGGAATTATATGTTCTCCACAGTTGCCATGGGAAGAGGTCATAATGCTCCACAAACTTTCCACTGCCACCCAGCTGGACCGCAGGATGGCCTGGGGAGTCCCAGCCTCCCCACACCAACCCGGTTGCCCAGGCTACTGATGGGGGAAGGACGCATGGGGGAAGCTTGGACGTGGGAAACATGAATTTGCTTCCGGGTTCTGCTTCTACTGGACCACGAGACCCTGAGGAATTGACTAACTGTCCCTATGCTTTTTCACCTACAAAGAGGGTATAGGACTATTTGATTGGGCTGATTGTTGCAAAGTGTTAAAACATACAATATCTACAAAGAATATAGCACACCCAAGGGGCTTGGCTGCCACTCCTATGTTGGTGTCACCCAGGACTTGACAGTCACCGGGTGGTGAGGGCACAGACGTTGAGACACTCAGTGTGGGGACAGACGTGGAAACACCCAGTGCCTGCCTGTGAGCCTGGCTTCTGCTAGTGGACAGGACTCCAAGCTCAGGAGGACAGGAAATGTCTGAAAAGACCGAACACCTCCCTTTTAGGAGCGAAACCTCAGTGGGAGCCTGCCTGCTCTCTCACTGTTAGAGCCAGGCTGGTAGGTGTGTGGACAGCATGCTGGCGACCCCACAGGACTGTGCCACGCAGCTGCTGCAGAGAGGCACAGCCGAGTACAATGGCCCCCAGGAGCTCATGCGCAGCTCAAAGTCATAGTCACTGAACTGTTGCCCTGAGAATCGATCCGAGAAGCTTCCTTTTGCTCTTTGCATACCTTCATAAAACTCTAAGAGGACCTGGGGGGCCCTGACCTGGGGCCTGATGAACCCAAGGTACACTGGGCCGCTCAGAGATAGGGGAACATCTCAGAGTCACTTGCTGTCCTTTTGCTTTGATCGGGTGTCTTGGAGCTCTGGTGACTCTAGCCTTCACTGGTCCTGTGGAATGCAGACACAAAATGAGCAGGGGGGAGCCTGATGGCTTACCCAGATAGTAAAGTAGAGGATTCAGGAGACAGCAAGCTCCAAAGATCAATGCTGTCCTTGCCCGCTGGACTGACCTGCCCATGGGTGACAAAGGCTCAGCTAGCAGAGGAGCCTGGAGCCCAAGGCACGGTGGGATGGGCAGCACTGTGCCTCCTGTGCTCAGGGTTCTGGTCCTCTTGGGTAAGAGCTGATCTTTCAGGTTCGCTCTTCCTGGCTGGAAGGTTATTCTGGGATGGCACTGCCCTGTTGGCATCACCCCACAGACAGTGCTGCCCTGAACCTCAGACTCCCTTCCCATCTGCAGGTAGGAGGGCTGGCTTCTGGCAAGGTCCAGGCCCACACAGCTGCCCAGATGTGTTTCTGAGGCCAGCCTCCTCTGAGGCACCTGCCCACCACCCTGCCCTCCCCCCGCACCAGGATGCCTGTTTACCTCCTGCCCTCCCCACCCCACCTCTAATTGTGCTGGATCTCTCCCGCCCACCAGTGCATTGGCTGGGGTGAGGGCTGTGACTAAACCCTGTTCCCACTCTGCCTGCGTGTCCTCCAATCCCCTTTCAGATGTTAGGTTCACAACAAGCTTTGTCATTACATTTTCCTTTCCCCGGCAGCATACACACACCTGTCCTGAGTGGCTGGTAGAACCACCAAGATTCAGTCCATCTGATCAGATCCAAGGGGCCTGGATTGCTTATAAATTACTAGGAGTGCAGATTCCCCAGAAACTATTCCAGGACTTTATTGGCTTACAGCACAGGCTTAACCAACTCAGGATTTCCCGCCCTCTGGGCACCTCAAGCCCAGACCAGGTATAATGTTCTGGATAGTTTAATAAGTCTAGCCCTCCAGATCCGCCCTGTCCCGAGAAGCTAGCCTCTGTGGATGATATTAACTGGGGTCCTTTTTCCTCTACCTTGCAGTTGAGTGTAACTCGTGGGAGAAATGGCAGGAGCAAGGAGGCAGGGACACCAACTGTTCTGGTTTGCAAGAACTGTTCCCTCGGCTTCCTTCTCCAGGTCATGTTTCATAGTCCCTACTTCTCCCTGCTCAAGGCAGCAGTGTCCCTTAGCTACAGGGCTTGAGTGCCCAGGGACCCACACTTCTCATCCTCCCAGGCCAGTTGTTTCAGGGAATAAGAGCCACCCGCTTATGCCAGCCATAGAATGCTTCCTCCCTTCACTGCCTTCTGGCTTCCCTTTCCCTGCCACACCTGTGTACTCCTAGACATAGGAAGTGAAAATGAGGCATGGAGACTGTATTTTGATTTTAAAAAAGGAACAAAAGACCAAACATTCTGCAATTAGCAGTAACAGAAGTTCTAACATTCTGCAATTAGCAGTAACAAAAGCCCTAACAGTCTGCAATTAGCATTGCTGAGATAGTCAGCAGAAGTGTAGAGAAATATGAATGTGAAAATAAACAGTGTGACTTGGGGACAAAGACTCTAAAGAAGATGCAGGAAGACTATATTCCTTACCTCCTGTCACCTAGCAAAGTTCAAGTCAGGGCACTCGCCTCACCTCCATGGTGGGCAACATGATGTTCCATGCAGATCCCTCTTCAGAACCCTCACTCAGAACCCCCCCCCCCCAGGGGTTGTGCCTCTCACTGTGCACTGCCCTTGGCTGCAACAATCTCCTTTGATTGCAGCAGCAAGAAGGGAAACAGGTAAATTTCAAGGTGAGTGAGAAAAGTTTTAAATATTAGAAATAGTTTAAATGTTTGAAAGCTAACAAGAGCACTGGAATCTCAAAGTAGGGATGTAAAGGCAGGTAGGGTTAATAACCATCAGTTTATCATGATGCTAGTTGGTGTAGGCACGTGGCTCATTGGGACAGGGCTCAGGCGTTGCCCGGAACAAGAGACATCAATGCACTCCTTCTGGCTTGGTGCCCGCAGTGTAAGGGCAGCCTAAGATCCTGGTGAAAGAATGAAGATGGCTTGTAAGGCTGTGTCAGAAGAATGTAAAATCATTGAATCTACCCTAGTGCGAGCTCATGAAAATGTAGAAGGACCTTAGTGTGGAATACGAACAAAGAATGTTTACCAATGGAAAGGAGATCCCAACAGAGTCAAGGAACAGGTGGTGGGGATAGGAAGGTTTGGGCAGATAGTGGGATGATTAATTTGTGATTTTGGAGGGGGAGCTTTTTCAGCTCATGAGCAAGAGCAAGGAATGGGGCAGCCACAGGAGAGCAGAGCAAGGACTAGAAATGAAAGACTCATCTTGGGGTTGGGCAAACATGCTTTAGATAGGATGCAAAAGACACGTAATGTAAAAGAAAAAAATGATAAATGAGACTTTTCTTTTTAAGATATTGTTTATTTATTTGACAGACAGAGATCACAAGTAGACAGAGAGGCAGGCAGAGAGAGAGAGAGGAGGAAGCAGGCTCCCTGCTAAGCAGAGAGCCCAATGTGGGACTGGGATCATGACCCGAGCCAAAGGCAGAGGCTTTAACACACTGACCCACCCAGGCGCCCCGATACATGAGACTTAACAAACATGTTAAATTTCAGCTCATCCAAAGGCAACGTAAGGAAAGCTCATAGGCAAACCACCGTGGGAAAAGAGACTCAGCATATTTAATGGTCCAAAGATTCCTATCTAGAACATTAAAATATGTCTTACAAACCAATGGTATAAAGACAACCCATTTTCTTAAAAATGAACAAGTATAAAAGCAGGCACTTCACAAGAGAAAACAGGAAGATGGAAATGGCCAAAAAGCAAACATCATCACTCATTAGTGAAATGCAAATGAGATGCCACTGCACTCCCCATAGTGGAATGGCCAACAACAAAAAGACAGAGGTCATCAAATGCTGGTGAGAACTGGGAGCCAGGGGAACCCTCCTTCCCTCAGTATTGTAAATTGGCCACTCTGAAAACCCGTTCAACTGTTTCTAATGAAGTCAAACGTGCATCTATCCTACAAATCAGTAATTTCACTTTTCTGCCTGCACCTGAAGGAAATTAAATGCATTTAGCTACAATTACTTGTACAAGAATGTTCAGAAGAGCTTTATCCATAATAGTTGAAGCCTGGTACAACCCAGATATCCATCCATAGGTGAATGGATAAACAAATCTCGGTATATTAATGCAGTGGAATACCACACAGTAATAAGAATAAACTATGGATAAACCCAACAACATGAGGACATTTCAAAAATATTAATTTTTGAGAAAAAGAAATCAATTGAACAAGAAAATTGACTATATGGTTCCATTTATATGAATGTCAAGCTCAGAACTGTTAAAAAGATGAGTTTTTTGGAAATAGTTGAGGAAGCCCACTTTAGGATACACAGACTGTATCATGCTCCAGGAGAGGCCATGGAGTGTTTGCAGTGAACTGTTCCCATGGGCAGAGGATGGAGACAGCAGAAAGCTCAGTTAGGTCTGTTAAAATCAAATACAAAGGGAGACAAGCTTTGAAAATATAGACAAAACTCATCTACAATGAGCTTTTACTCATTTACAATTAAGCTACAAAGCTTAATTCAGCTTATTTTGCAAGACCAACATGATCTGGGTCATTTCTTGTTTATGCCTCTGGAAATCATAAGCAAAAATTTCCCAAGAGTGATAGGAGGTAACCCCAGACCAACTCCCTATTATTTAAGAAAATTCCAACATTGTCAGTTTTCTATGACTCAGGCATTTATGGGAAATCAATCTCTCAGTCCTTACATTTTGTTTTTCTGAAGGCACATGCATGAGATTTTCCATTTTATATCCTCCTGGTTCCATTTTAGATTGAAATTCTTTCCCAAGAAGTTCAAGTATAAACAAAATGTGGTGATAAAAATCAGGAAAGTGCTTAGCTCTGGGAAAGAAATTGATTGGAAATGCGCACATGGAAACTTTCTTGGGTGATGGAAATGTTCTTTATCTTGATTTTGGTCATGGTTGCACCAGTGTAGATATTCATCAAAATTTACCAAGCCATCCATGTATCATGTATTAATTTGAAATTAGTCTTTTTACTCTCTACTAATTACACTTTAATAAGCTATTACTTAAGCATAAGTCAGTGAATTTCCTAAAAGATGGGAGATATACATAATTTTATGCTTGCATTCCGCATAGCCCAATTGCGTGATGAACCACACACAAGTAAGAGAAGACAAGGACACTCACATACATGAAACACTGAGAAATGTGAGGCGTTCCTGGAGACTGAAACATATAGCATCCAAATTTGGCATCAAAATAAACTAGACTAATAAGTTTGCTAAGAAGTAGCTGAGGATAAATGGTTGAGTTTTTGAGGGTCAAAAATGTAAAGAAAAAATTCCTCCAGTATTTTAGAGATTATTCTGTGAATCCTGAACTGTTGTAAACTCCATGGTTTGGAAAATTGGTCATTTATCAGTTTCACAATTCAGCATCTCATTAGGCTTTCAGCAGCTTGGCCAGTCTGTGGATTGATTACTTTTCCAGGCAAGCAGCCTGTACCTCTCTCTGCAAGCAGGTCCTGGGTGAGCCAGCAGCACCCTTGCAGCCTCAGGGATGCGCAAAGGGAGCATGTGACCAGGGGTGTGCGGCTCATGTTGTTTGCACTTCCTGTAAAATCCAACTATGGAAACCCAGTCTTGGAGTTAATGGATCCCAAGCCAGGCAACATTGATTTTGGATTCAGACTCTACCTGTAAGGAGCCAAGGAGGGAAATGGGCTGTGGGGAGAGTAAAATTATTGCCCAATATCCTTTTGTAATGTTTTACAAGGAAAAACCCAGGGAGCTCATGAATCTCCCACCAAGCGAAAGGGGTGGTGAGAAATCAGTCCCTTCCTTAAGCTACCCTCCCTGAGCCTCAGAAGGCTCAAACCACCGCCCTACAGCCACAGGTAGAGACTTAGTTTGTAGTCCCTGTTTGATGCATCTACTAACATTTCGCTAAGTGGCTTGTTTACTTGTGTGTGTGTGGTTTTTTAAAAGATTTTATTTATTTATTTGACAGAGAGAGAGATCACAAGTAGGCAGAGAGGAAGGCAGAGAGAAAGGAGGAAGCAGGCTCCCTGCTGGGCAGAGAGCCTGATGTGGGGCTCGATCCCAGGACCCTGAGATCATGACCTGAGTTGAAGGCAGAGGCTTTAACCCACTGAGCCACCCAGGCGCCCCTACTTGTGTGTTTTATAACTAGTTATTAAGAGGTTTTTTTGTTTGTTTGTTTTCCTCTAGAGAATTTTTGCAGAGTATGCAGTGGTTTTGACCCCAAGGCAACTTTCTGTAGTAGTTTTAGATCTGGAGAATCCCAGACCATTCAGGGAGTTTAAAACTGCTCAGCTGCTTTCTGCTTTGTTCTTGTTCATTGAGAAGAAAGTGAAATATTAATTTCATGTGAGATGCTACTTGATCCTCTGTTTTACTCAATTACCAGAATATTCCAGATTGCATGGAATAACATTAGGAGCTCTCTCCAGCACAAGATGGAGCACAGTTCACACTGAGGGCCATCCTGCTCAGCGTAGGGTGAAAGCCTCAGTAAGGCAGTTTTTCCCTCATCATGAGGCGGGGCCTCAGGAAGGAGTCTCCATGCTTGCGGCTGAGCTTTTTGTGCAGAGAGCAGCTGGCTGAGCCACGCAGTGGATTCACTGCTGGCACAGAGGTACACAGAGGTCTGGTTGGTGCTGGCAGACTCCAGGGTCAGGGGGAAATGGTTCTGCTCCTTTCGGGAGACGCTGTACCCTTCGGCAACATCCCCTTTGGTAGTGCTTGGGCTGCCACTTGAATAATAGATCAGCCTCAGCCCCTGTCCTGGGTCTTGTCGATACCAGAACATTGCAAAATGGTTCATATCCTGAGAACACTCCAGGGTCTTCTCGGTTCCTGTTTGTATAATGCCATATCTTGGCATCTGGGTGATCTCAGCATCCATGGGACCTATTGCAGAGGCAGACAGAGGGGAAGGCAAGGCTTAAGGAGTAAACTGCATCTGCAAAAGAAAGGGAAAGGCTTGGAGCTGGGATTTTGCAAAACCTTGGCACAGATTTCCAGCTGAGTCCAGAACTCACCTGCTCCCAGCAGCCAAAGAGTCACACAAAAGAGGTTGAGGTTCATGGCAGAGGCAGGGCAAGAAGAGGGCTGTCCCACCTAAATCCTTTCGTCCACAGGATCGAGAAAGGGAGCTTGGAAGCCCTTCTCCAGTGGACAAATGAGTCTCCCTGGGATGTCACTGCATCCCACTCCTGCAGATTGCCTGGCCCAGGGTCCCTTCTGACTCAGCTCAAGTAGGGTCAGCTACTCCTCTCCTAGACATTCTTTAGCAAGACCTGCAGGGGAGATGAGGTGTGTCTGTGGTGCACTGAGTTTAGGGTACACCACACCCCCTCGGTTTCCCATGTTCCTCTGAGACAGTTACTCCTCTGCACCTGCCCCTGGCATCAAGGCTGCCTTGCCCAAATCGTTCAACTGTGGAGCTCATTAGGGTTTAGAGGGACCTCCCACCTCTTCCATAGTTAGGTAGCCTAGCAATAACTGAAAACTTCTTCCACATCTGCCTGATATTGGATCCAGGCCTAAGTTTTTCTTAACCCTTTCCTTTCCTTGGCTGCTCTCCCAGACGTCCCTCAGAGCCCCTTTGATGTCAGTGGCATCACAGTGCCATCTTGTGGCCAATGACTGCAGTTTCACCATCGCCTCTTCTGCAATGGCCCATGGGATGCTGGAAGTGCCGCAGAGTCAGCAGGGAGACTATCCCAGAAGTAGCATCCTGCAAATTTTATGCTCAACTTCCTGAAACCCTAATCCGAACACCAATGCCTAATCCTGACTCTATTCCTTTGAGCTACCATGCTTAATCTCCCACCCTCTTGCTAAACAGCTATCACATGTCTGGCAGTTAAGCCTAAATGAAATCTCCTGAGAGAAGCTATCTCCTGAAAGAAGAGGGGCAGAATGGGAGGAGTGGGAGAAAATAGTATCTAGTCTAAAATAGGAAGGAAAATACAGAAGATTGAAGTGTAAGGAGGTTCTTTTATCTCTGTTACTAGAAATAAACAAAAATGCCCCTTCCACCACCAAAGGGCCCCTCCAAAATACAGATCCATGGAAGAGTAGGGATACAATGAGAATACCTTCAAGATGGGGTCCAGTGTGTGTCGATAAAAAGTAAAATCGGAATATGAGAAAAATACAAGACATCTTATAATATGGAATCAAGGAGGATGCAATATCTAATGGGAAAAATAAGGATGAATGGAATTAAAATAAGCAAAGGATCATCTACACTAAATGGATAGTTTGTACAACGTACATCTGCTCATTTAGGCAGCAGGGAGTGAAGAGTGTATTATAAGGAAGCTGAATATGCTAGGGTTGTGTGGAGAAAGGTGGCAAAATTGGAGACAGGGTCCAGGGAGGAAGTCCCCAGAATGCCATTCCAAGGATAAGGAACTCCTAACTGTGCCCTAGACCTTCTCATTCCCACAGACACAGGGCAGCAGAGCAAACAGTGCTTTGCTGATACCACAATTAAAATAAGACCGGGGTACCTGGGTGGCTCAGTCAGTTAAGCGTCTGACTCTTGATTTTGGCTCAGGTCATGATCTCAGGTCCTGGGATCAAGCCCTGCTTTGGGCTCCATGCTAAGAGTGGAGCTTACTTAAGATTCTCTCTCTTCTGCTCTAAAAATAAATAAATAAACAAATAAATAGGGGGAAAAAAATAAGACCAGGGAAACTCCCTTCCAAGGACACTCATTCTCTGGAGAAAGATATTTGGTATCCTGAGCTGCCACAATTCTGAGTAGATTTGGGGTGACCGTAACCCCCTTGCCAGCTATGCAAGGCTCGGGACACCTCCGTCATTGCTGAGTCTGTGACATTCTGTCCCAGTCCAGGAGTCCTGGGCTATCTCTTCAGGACACCCAGAAACCCATGATCCATGATCCTATAAACCCAGAGCATGGCTTTAGATTCCATAGACCCAATCCACAGCTTCACACGCGCCAGTGGAAGATGTTATTACTGAATAATTATTTATATTTATAGCAGGTAACAATATAACAACATATAATGCAGCAAATAAAACAAGTAAAAGGGAATAAGGGCATTATTATAAAGAAAATATCCTGTCTTCTCAAATCAAAGAATTCGAGGAAATAATTTCAACTCAGAAGGCTTGGGTATTGAAGAAAACATACCATCTCTAGATATCTCAGAGTCAGTCAGGGCACCAGGGTAGGCGAGGCTGGGGAAGCCTGTTCAAGTGCTGTGGGCTCACTGCCCGGACCCACAGTGCTGGAAAAATGACAACAAAAAGGGACAGGGAGCTTCCCAAACTGGGCAGAGGAAGTGAGGTCTTATCGTTGTTATGGGGCTGATCCCTCCACCACCACAAAAGCAGTGAAGACTTGTACTTCAAACACGAAGACAGACTGCTACTCTGTTGCTGAAGGTTTCCAATGTTCCAGACACAGAAGAGGCTTTAGAGGAAAGAATGTGCCCAAGAAGGTGGTCAGGAACTTTCCACATGCCCGGCCACAAATCTGTGCAGACGAGGAGGTGTGTCCGCTAACAGAAGCCTCAGGTTCTGTAGCAGACCTCTTGTGTCCCCGACTATCAGTCCTGGGTTTGTAGCCATACTCTGGCTCTGGGACTCCTAGAATCCAGTGAATCAGAATGGTTTCATCCACCAACATTTATATGCATTTCAGGAGTTTATCTAGAGTCTCTTTCTACCCAAAGGATAGCTGATGTCCAAATCTACTTCTTGTCCATCGGGGAATGAAGAGCAAAGGGCAGACAGTTTAGGGGCTCCAGCTGCAGCAAGGGGAGAGGAGTCTGAGGTTTATGAGGAGCAAGGAGGTGACTGTGCCCCACTGTGGTGGGACTGCTGGCACAGAGGTACACAGCTGAGTCCCCCTGCTCTGCATGCTGGATCCACAGAGTGGAGTTGGTCCCCTCAGGCCTCTTGGCAAAGAACCGATCATTGGCCAACCCTGATTTGTCCACTGCTTCCTTGTTTTGGAAGTAAACCAAAAACTCCGGGCCTTTCCCCATGGTCTGTCGGTACCAATACAGGCTAATATGACCAGAAATGGGATCACAACTGAGAGTTACATTTTGGCCCCTCTTTGTGACCTTGTGCCTGGGGAACTGGGAGACTCCGGGTCCTGCGTGACCTGTGGAGACAGAAGTCGGGCACAGTCAGGAGAAATGGATTGTCCTCCTGGCACGTAATCGTCGCTCACACTCACACACAAGCATTCGCTGAAACCACTTGGTGTTCTGAGGACTCACCTTCCCCCAGGAGACAGAGGATCACCCAGCAGAGGAGCCTGGGGTCCATGGTGGAGTCAGGGCTGGGCTGGGCAGTTCACCAGATGGAGATTCTCGTGAGCATGAGCTGAGAAGGAGGGAGCTCCCTTGCCTGCACAAGGCAGTTCCCACAGTGACATCACTACCTCTATCAATTCCCCCAACCTCAGGGGACACGATTTATGTTATAACATACGTGGATGACTAATTTAATATTTATAAGCTCCTTTCTTAACAAAGTCAATGCATGGGTTGTCCCTTTCAGCTCCAATGCTGTCTGGAGGCAGTAGCCTCACACTGTGTTATCTTCTCTTTTACCCATCACACCTCTATCTGCTGGGCATCATCACTGAGATGTGTCAACAGCACCTTTAATGCAAGGGACTACTATTCTATCACCATCCCTTCCATTCTCTCAGTGACACACACTCAACATTATCCATTTTGTAGGCAAGGGTGGGCACTGGAGTGGGGGGTGGGTCTCGATTTCACCCTAGAAGTCTCTTGAATGCACTGACTTATTGAGAGATACAGGGATGAAGAGATGCCCTGGGAAGCTATCTGAGCTGGCAGCTCCTCTTCATTCTGCAAGTCAAAGACTGTGTTCTCCCTGTCTTCACTAGTCTTTGTGTAATATTATGTCCCCCCAAGCCCACAGCAAAGCCTCATGCCATAATAAGTCACCAGATATTACAAATTAGGTTCCTTCTAGTTTATTTGTGGAAGAAGACTCAACCTCACTGACTTTCAACACTGGTGTATAACAAGAAATAATATCATGGTAAGAAACCTAAGAAGCTGTGTTATAGTTAATTTAATTCTCCCTTTGACTGTGAGCAGAACTTCTCATTGTTCTCTAGCCATTAACCTCTGCCGACTTTTATCAGTGGGTTCACTGGAGTTACAAGCATCCTTTCCTTCAGAGAGAGAATGAGAGCAGAGAGGACTGGATGGGTAGAAGCAAGGTGCTGGGGTCAGGGAGGATGATTGTGGCTCCGTGTCTCCGCTGCTTGCCCATGAAAACACAGCCAAGTCTCCCCTAACTGGGAAGGCCACTCAAATGCACGCAGTAAAAATGTTTGGTTGACTTGTTGGAACGTTGTCAAAAGTCTCTGCTTTATGGTTTCACTATTCTCACTCAAGTGTTACTGCTCATCTCTTTCTTGTGACTGGGTGTTGGAGGGTCTGGGTGACCCATCCGTGGAGCCTGCAGGTGAAGGAGACAGTCCTACAGATCTACTTGGGAAATGACTGCAGTCTAAGCAAAGTGGACTCAGGGATAAAACATCTTTCCATGTGCCTGGAATTGCTTCCAAGATACAGAGAACAAGTGTGCATAAAATCATGGAGCCCATGGTAGGGAGAGGCCAGCACTGGGCATATCTACTTCCCTGATGAGGGCTCTGGTCCTAGGACATGGAACTCTGCTCCGGCTCACCATAGCTCACACAATGTGTCGGAGAGCTCCCTTTTTCTATCCTCTAGAATATGTTGTACAAAATTGAAATTATCAATTATTTGACCAATTTACAAAATTGGACTGTAAAAGTATCCATGCCTGGTGTTTCGGGAGATGGGTAGACATTAGCTACTGATTAGGTTACATTATTATTTCATACATCCTCGTTTCTTTCTAATTTAATGACAATTTTCATGGTGTTCTTTTATAGTTTGAGCTCTGTTCTATTTTTAGCTATCCTTTCTTTTTGATGTTTAATGTTATTTTTACCACCCTTCTTTCCTCATCAGTCCTGCTTACAGTGCTCATTTCCAAAGCAGTGTCTGTCATTGTTGAGTTTCATGAATATATTTTGTTTTTTTGTTTCACCTATTTTTGTTCTTTATCTTTATGATTTTGCTTCTTCTACTTTTGGGTTAGGTTATTCTGTTCTTGTCCTATGTCCTCAACTTGATATTTACATGATTACTTTTTGAACTCTTAAGTCCTTTGCATCTATAAATTTTCCTCTAAGTACAACCTTTGTATTCTCAGTGTCTCTTATTTCTAAACATTAATAATTCCTATTTAGATTTCTGGTAAAATCTCAGGATTTATTTAGGATTATGTTTTTAAACATATGAGTTTAAAATATGAGTTGTTTGGCTTTTTTTAAAAATAAAGGCTACTTTTAAAAAAATTTTCATCTTCAATGTATTGTTGTCAGAAAATGTGGTCTTTGTGATACCAGCACCTAAAAACTGATTGCAAGAGTGGTCTGCAGTCAGGACCCAGAAAATCTAGAACAGAGAGACATGTTAACTATGTCCACCATTCATCTGGGAAACAGGTGTGCCCAGAAGTGGCTGGCCATTCATAGGGACCTTGAACATGAGCATGAGTGGGAGTCAGCCATCACAAAAAGGAAGAGTCCATGCCCAGTGCAAGGAAATAGAGTTGGAGTTCTCTGAGATGGGAAGGGATGTGGCAGAGATGAGAGCCAAGCAGTGTGGCGGGAACAGAGAGTGCCAGAGAGCTGTGCAATATAGGTCCAAGGTGAGGAGAGGACAGAGCTGGCAGGGCCTTGTGGGGAGACTGCCCCGATGGGAAAGGCTGGCAGGAGCAGAGTCTATACCAGGGCATTAGAGAGAGATGCTGCTGAGGTGCCAGGGAGAGACAAGAGGGTCTGGATGTATCAGATTTAACACTATATTGTTAATAATACATTGTATTGTTTATACAAACACCTTCCCAGATAGAGCGGCAGCTGCTGAGCACAGAGAGAACAAAGGTGGAGACATAGCCACTTGACAGCTGGGCAGGTCCAGGCCAGGCTTAGAGTGCACTGGAGACAGGTCTCAGCACACACTGAGGTTCACCCTGTATGCACGGACCACTGCAGGTTCCAGGGCTTCTGGGCTCCTGGGAGTGTGCAGAGGGCTCTGCTGAGTCCCGGGGCACGGGACCTCCCCCTTCCTTTTTTTTGTGCAGAGAGGAGGCAGCTGGGCAATGCTGTGGGAACACTGTTGGCACAGAGCTACACAGATGTCTGGGAGGGGGTTGTGGACAGCAGCTTGAGAAGGAAGATCTTTATATTTGACCTAGAGGCACTGTATCCATCCGGGACTTCTCCATTTGCAGAGGTGCCAGCACTGACTGAGTAATGGATCAGCCTCAGCCCATGTCCATGGTCTTGTCGATACCAGTACATGGAGTTGTGGTTCATATCCTGGTGACATTCCAGTGTCATGCTCTGTCCTGTCCCCAGGACCTGGAATTTGGGGGTCTGAGTGATGCCAGCATTCAGCGACCCTGTAGGGAAGGAGATAAAGCTGATGTCACAGACACAACAGAAAGGCTTAGGGCTGGGACCTTGAGATTTTCACCCAGGAAAGGGACCCAGGACTTGCCTGCCTGTAGAAGACAATACACCACACAGCACAGGCGGCTGATGCTCATGCAGGGGCGGGGCTGACAGAGGGGTCCTCTGGGTCTGTGGGCTGCTGAGCCTGGAAGGGGGCTCTCCAGGGAGTCATTCTGAGATGTCACTCTTCCTGCCTCTGCCCCAGAGCCAGCCCTCACAAGGGCTACACCCCTTCCGCAGAGGGTCAAAGAGAAACATCAGGTACAAGTGAACAGCCTAGGATGGGAAGAAAGGACTTGTCTGAATTGACACAGGTCTTATAAGTCCATCTTCACCTTTTCGTGAAACAATATGCAACCTTATATACATTCTATTCCTGTGACCTAATCCTCCATCAGTGCACTGGTTTCATGTATGCATGTAAAGCCTATCTCTGTAGTTTTGAATTGAGGAAAAATCCTTAGGGCTTCCTGATGCCTTTTATGACTCGTGTGTCCCAGATACTCCTTTAAGTATCTGTTTCCTCTTCGCTTCATTGACCATCATCCCATTAACATCCTTCCAGCTACAGTTCTCCTGGTACCTGGTTTCTAAACCTCAGGGTCAGGCTCACCAACTCTTGAGGAGCTGTTTTGCTCTGTTTCTTATCAGTTTACCAACTGGACACCTGCCAAATATAGCCAGAGCAGCTTTGTGCTCAGTAGAGCTCTTACTTCCCGTGTTTGGGGTGAGACAGCGGCAAGCCTGGGACTGATGTTTCTCTGTGGAAGACGAGGTCCGCTCAGCGGTGCAGAGGACACAGGCACAAAGGCATTCAGATGTGTGAGGGACCGTGGAGAGATGGCAGCCTCCGGGGTAAGTGCAAAATGTTCTGGGCTGGTTGGTTGGTTGGTTTTTTAATCCGAGACATCCATCCCATGGGGGAACATCTTCTTGTGAAGAATAGCTGCCATTAATTAAGTAATAAAGAAAAAAAACTCAGAAACTGTATCCCATTGCCCATTTTTAAAATTTATTTGACAGACAGAGATCGCAAGTAGGCAAGAGAGGCAGGCAGAGAGAGAGAGGAGGAAGCAGGCTCTCCGCGGAGCAGAAAGCCCAATGCGGGGCTCGATCCCAGGATCCTGGGATCATGATCTGAGCTGAAAGCAGAGGCTTTAACCCACTGAGCCACCCAGGTGCTCCCCACAGTCCCATGCTTAGAAGGACCCCGTACCGTCTTCAGAGCTCTGTTGTTGTGATCTTCAAATTCTTAATAATATTTGAACCACAGGCTCTGAAAATCATGTAGTCAGAGCTGGGCATGATTCTGTGTCTTCTGCCATGCTGGTTTCATTTTAGTACAATCACACGTCTGGGAGCTCAGTGAATCCACATCTCTGGAACCTGGGAGAGGACCCAGAAACTAAAACTGGAACCAAAGGGAAGCCTGATGTTATAACCATAATGTCAAGCCTTGAATTGGGATCTGGCAGGCCCAGGAGTGGGTTTCACATCTGTGCCTGGGACTTTTCTGGTCCAGGGGACAGAATACACGATGCACGACAATGGTGGCAGGAGAGGCCCGAAGAAAGAGGGGGATTTTCCAGGTCAAGGCTCGTGTTCTGGGGGTTCGACACTGGTCCAGGCAAAGGGAACCCTTCTACCAAGATGGAATGATCTCTCAATGATGTCACCATTGCCTGTGGCCTGCTCAGCCCCAAGTATGCCATATGTGAACAGGAAGCCCAGCTACATATGCATCTGATAGGAACAGAACATAATTTCCTTGGAGATGAAGACTTTTGGTCAAAACTTCATTATAAAATAATTTGAATGAATGGGTTCAGGAGAGAAGAAATGAATTAAAATGAGTAAATAAATTTTATAGAAACAACTTCAAGCAGCTAGGAAGAGCTTTCGATGATCATTTTATCAAATCATCTATCTACAGATAGAATTGTCCCAAACATGGATCCGATATCACACATGATTTCAAGCATTTCTTAACCATGGAACTTTGCAAAAGCACCTCCCTCTCTTAAATATATTTAGCTGTGTACTAAAGAGGAATTGTTTTAATGGGTAGAGATCTTTATTTTTTTTCAGATTTTATTTATTTACTTGAGAAAGAGAGAGCACAAGGTGAGAGGGAGAAGCAGGGAGCCCAGCATGGGGCTTGGTCCCAGGACCCCAGGAGCACAACCTGAGCTGAAGCAGATACCTAACTGACTGAGCCACCCAGGTGCCCCTAGGTAGAGAATTTAAATATTCATTAAAAAGATGCCTGAGCAAAAGTAATCTATTGCAATAGAAATCATATCATTAGTTTGTCAGGGATGGAGACAGGAATTGCAAAGGGGCATGAGGGAACTTTCTGGGTGATAAAAAATGTTCTATAGCTTAGTGTGGGGGTGTTACATGGTATGTATGTATAAATCGCCAAAAAAACATTGATCTGATCATTTAAAGTGTGTAATGCTTATTGCATATAATTCATTTGTCAATAAAGTTGATGTCAAAATGTTTGAGAAGGGATGTCATGTGCTCTAGTTAATTTCATAATGAATCATCAGGTATAAATATTTCCATTTCTGAGCCAGCTATAGGAGTTCTAGGTAAAATGTGTCCATACCCACCTTTGTACAAAAGAAACAGTGGAAAAAGCTGTCAGAGATTAGCAAAAGGATTCAAGATATCCAGATTCTTACTATGTGCTTGGTAGGTATTTTATGCTTATTAAATGTTTAGATAGCCCTGGAAGTTGGTATGATGGCTAGTTTTAAGTGTTAACCTGACTGGGCCATACGGTACACAGATATGTGGCTAAACACCATTGTGGGTGTTCCTGAGAGATATGATTAAATTTTAAATAGGTAGATTTTTTTTTGGTGGGATGTTGGTAGGAATAATTTTCTAATTTAATAATTTGAAAACACATTTATAAACCCATATAAGTAGAATAAATGGAAAGATATGGAGAAGATGGTCCATAATAAAAAAATGTGGGTCTGTTTCAGTCCATCCTAGCCTTTATGTAGTGCCTCACTTGTTAATTCAATCTTTTTTTTTTTTAATTGAGGAGACTTAATCATCTGACTACAGTGGCTCTGAGAGCAAGAGCCCAGAGTTCTGTTTCTTTCTTTCTTTCTTTTTTTTTTTAACATATAATGTATTATTTGCCCCAGGGGTTCAGGTCTGTGAATCATCAGTCTTACACATTTGACAGCACTCACCATAGCACATACCCTCCCCAATGTCGATAACCCAGCCACCCTATCCCTACCCCCACCCCCCAGCAGCCCTCAGTTTCTTTCCCGAGATTAATAGTCTCTTACGGTTTGTCTCCCTCTCCAGTCCCATCTTGTTTCATTTTTTCCTCCCTACCCTCCACGACCCTCTTGCCCTGCCTCTTAAATTCCTCATATCAGGGATATCATATGATAATTGTCTTTCTCTGATTGACTTATTTCATTCAGCATAATACCCTCTAGTTCCATCCACGTCATTGCAAATGGCAAGATTTTGTTTCTTTTGTAAATAAGTAGATTTTAACATTAGGTGAGAATAACCTTTTAATCAACAGAGTAAACCAGATTGCCAACCATAATGTAGGTGAGCCTTATCCAATCAGTTGAAGACCTGAATAGAACAAAAAGGATGGATTCTGCCCCAGGTAAGAGAGAATTGTCCGGCAGATGGCCTTCAAACTGGAGCATCAGCTCTTCCTGCTTAACCTCTGAACTTGAATATCTGCTCTCTCTGGGTCTCTAGCACCACCAGCCCAACTTACAGATGTTGGACTTATCAGCCTCTACAACTATATGAGCTGATTCTCTATAATACCTAAATTATATACATACATATGTGTGTGTGTGTGTGTGTGTGTGTGTGTACTCTGTTTCTTTGTAGTACTCTGAGTGATACTGATAGATATTACTACTCTCATTTTATCCGTGAAAAATCTCAAACCATCATGTCAAGAAATTGGCCTCGGTTCTTGACTAGCAAGTTGTGCTGGAGCTGGAACCAGAGCTGGGTGTATAGCACTCCTAGTTGGATGTCTTTCTCCACACCCCTTTATCCCGGGGAACTGATCTCTGTCAATGATTTCATCAGAGCCAGTTAGGCTGAAAAGGACATAGAGGAAAATTCTGGCTTTGGGGGCAGGTGTGTCTATGAATATGCATGACAGTGTAGAGCTGTAAGCACAGCACATCACTCAAGAATCCATCAGATGGATTTTGAGCCCCACTTCTGCATCTGACCAGCTCTTTGATTTGCTCAAGTTCTTTAACTTAAGCACAACTCCCCTAATCTTTCAAATGAGAACAGAAATTGTATTTGACTCTTAGGCTTTTTTTTTGCTTCTGATAACTCATGGAAAATTTGCAAATAAAGGACTTTTATTTGGCATGTAGTAAATTGTCAATACATGACAGTGCTATTTTCTTTTGGGAGTCTCCACCTGCTGCAGAGGGGAACTGTGTCTGGGCATGCATTTATTTGGCCCTTGGAGTTTTGTGAGTCACTTGCTTTCATGGGACAGGGGGACCCAATAGAAATCATCAAATATTTAAGATAAATATTATACATTTATACTGCATACCTTAAAACTCTCAAAGACAAGAAACATACTAAACTAAACTAAAAAAAAAACATATTAAACTGCATTTTCTATTTTAAATGATATAGTACTTTACACAAAGTAAGGAATAAATAATGAGTATCCATGATCCTTTCCCTCATGGTAGATTGCAGCATGTATGGGAACACCAAGCTTTTCCTTGTACACATCCCATTCCTTCTGCTGTACAGCTGGACGAGCACATCTAGAAACCTCCCTACTCACACAGCCTCTGCAGGAGACATGACATGACCTAGGTCCATGCCCTGCAGAACACTGCCCCTTTCTCTCTCTCTTTTTGTTATTTTTATTTTGTTGTTGTTGTTACAGGGAAGGATCAATGGCTATTCTTCACCTTGAAGTCACATTCCTTGAAGTTGTCAGGGGGGAGGTTAGGATCATCACCTATGGAGGGTGATCTTTCCCACCCTGCTCACCTGGACCTGGGAAGGGAACCCCGGGGAGGGAACAATTCCATAAGGGGGCAAGGAGCCCAGGTGTCAAGGAACAGAACTGTTCCTCGCTCTGCCAGTTCTGAAATAGAAGACCCAGGAAAGCTACTTCCCCTCATATATGTAAACAGGTAACATGATACGTATCTTGCATGATTTCTGTGAGCTTTAAGACGTGCCACACACATAAGCAGCAGAATGAATGTTGGGGAGAGAACCGTCTGCTTTCCCAGGGCCCGGGCCACTGTGGCTGGCACTGCCACCCTTGCCATCACTTCCTGACCTGGGGCTTGAGGGGAGGATTTTTGTACAGTCGGCTGCTGATCGTGCAGGGCTGTGCTCACTGCTGGCACAGAGATACAGGGCTGAGTCTCCCAACTCCAGCAAGTCCAGGTCCAGCTGGAAGCTGTAGTCATGGAACTGCTGAGCTGAGAACCGTTCCGGGATGTCTCCTTTGTCCCTCTCTTTCCTATTGTAATACTGAATGAGAAACCGGGGGCCCTGGCCCAGAACCTGTTGGTACCAGTACACAGAAAGATGTCCAGAGATAGGGGAACATCTCAGCGTCACTTTCTGTCCTCTTGTTTTGATCAGGTATCTTGGAGTTTGGGTGACCCCAGATGCCACTGGGCCTGTTGGGGAGGAGACAGAAAGAAGCTGAGCACAGAGCATAGAGGGAGGCCTCCTGCTGCAGCCATCATCAGCAAGCCTGTATCACAGGTTGGCAAAATACATCGGAGGCATGCACACTGTGCCTAGAACTCACCTGCTCCCAGGAGACAAAGGGCCACACAGCAGAGAAGCCTAGAGCCCATGGTGCATCGGGAAACCAAGAGAGCACCCCAACCAGGGATGGGATCTCCTGGAGTGAGCAGCCTAGAGTTCTGAACCTCCCATTTCCCTGATAGGAGTGTCTGCCCATGATGTCACCACTGTGACATTGTTGCTCTGGTGTTACTCTCGCTGCCAGCCACCTTCTGGTCTGATACCAAAGGGCACTTCGGTAGGACTCAAGATCAGCTACTCTAGGCGCATTCCTTGTCCTACCTAGTGCCTCCACAAGGGGTGGGTAGGAGGTGATCATGTCCTATTATGCCCCCAACACACCTGATTTCCCTCCGCCTGCCCCTGCCCGACACTAATTCCCTAGGCCATAGGGCTCCAACCCCTTCGCTTTCCACTTCCCATCCAGGAGCAGGGACTACCTCCTTGGTGCATTCTGAGGTTCAAGGCATGTCTCCTCTGCTTGGGCCGCGAGGAGCCTGTGTTAGCCCCATGTGTCCCAGAACTCGCTCAAGAATCTCAAACCGGGGGTGCCTGGGTGGCTCAGTGTGTTAAAGCCTCTGCCTTTGGCTCAGGTCATGATCTCAGGGTCCTGGGATCGAGCCCTACATCAGGCTTTCTGCTCAGCAGGGACCCTGCCTCCCCCACTCTCTCTGCCTGCCTCTCTGACTACTTGTGATCTCTGTCTGTCAAATAAATAAATAAAATCTTAAAAAAAAAAAAAAGAATCTCAAACCACCTGATGAAGGAGGTAGCCAAGAGTTCCCTTAACCTGTCCTCTCCTGGGCCACTCTCTCAAACCCTCAAAGCCAAGGCACCTTGGCTGACTGTGGGAGCACAGTTCCTCCATGGGGCTGATGGCTCACTGTCTCACAGGTGGATACCTTCTGTCTAAATCAAGGACATAAATCCCCCCCACCTCCCACTGCTGTAACCACCCCCCACCACACCCTTTCTTCTGCTTTCCCAGCCCGAGTGATTTAGGGGTAACCTTCAGATCCACCCTTAGCCTGTGGAGGTGAAAGATGGTCTGAACATTCTGATTACAAAGGAAATAATTGCTACACCATTGTAATTGGTATGCGATAATGACAGAGACAAGTAAGGATGCTATAAGCCATAAAAATAAGCTCTCTGATGATCTCATGTGGGTCCAGCCTGGAAACACGACTTCCCATCCCTCCTCCAGGTTAATCCGGTCCAGGTACTTCCAGATTGTGTAGATAAGTTAATAATTACCAAATTTTAAATAGTTCATTTTATAAAGAGGTTTTCTCTATTTTACCATTTATTTTTGAACATATAAGCCCTGTTAGCTCTAGTCAAGGTAGATACAGTTGGGCGTGACATTTACGATCATTACCCAGAAGTACCTGTGTCCTACGCTGTGACTCGATGCCTCTTAATACATTCCACCTGAAGAGAAGCTACTTCTATTTTGTGCGTCTCCCCCCAAAAACCCACACTCACATGCACACACGTGCATAGGCACACACACACCCATGGACACAATTACCCTTTAATTGGCAAGGATGTCAAGGTTTTATTACAGCAGTTTTTCTTTATCTGTTTTTCAGATTCATTTCTGAGAAGCACGAGATGTTTCTGAAGGTGGAGTGGTGGCTGGTGAAGGAAAATTCTTGACAGGATCATGATACCAGATACAGGCGACCCTAACATAATTTTCTCTGTTCCAAAAGAACATCAGCGTATTTCAGCTCTATATTCGATTAGTCTACTTTGCAGTGCTGGTCATCCATCCTGGCTATGAACACAAAATTGTTCAGAGTACTGCAAAAGTTGGAGGGAGAGCCAGGATTACCTACTACATTCCAGGGAAGAGATCTCTGTAAAGGAAAACAGTTGGTGATATTCCATGGCTCTCATAACTTAAATTCATAAATTAATTCATTCATTTCACAAGTGTCAAAGAGTATCAAGTGTCTTGGCTTTTCCTATGAAAGTAAGGAGAGCAATATTGTTGTTATGAACTCATCGTGCCCCTCCTCCCCAAATTCATCTGCTGAATGTAACCCCCAGTGTCAGTGTATCTGGAGACGGGGTCTTTAGGGAGGAAGTTGGGTTAAATGAGGTAACAAGAGTGGGACCCTAAGCCAAGAGGACTGACGTCCTTTGAGAAGAAGAGACCCCAGAGAGCTCTTTTTCAGTCCTCATGCAAGAACACAGCGAGAAGGCGATTGCCCGTGAGCCAGGAATAGAGCACTCCCCAGAAACTAACCCTCTGGGTCCTCGATCTTGGACTTGCCAATCTCCAGACCTGTGAGAAAATAAATGTCTATTGTTAGCCGCCCAGTGTGTGGCACGTTGTTAGAGCATGCTGAGCAGACCAGTAGAACAGTGCCATGGGATGTCTGGGTGAGAAGCACTGTCTGAGCCAGTCCCTGTGAGGTGACTGGTATCTGGCCACGTTCGGGCAGCAGGGAAGGGCCTTCTAGACCATGAGAAGGGCTAGAGCAGATAAAGAGGATTTAAAAGGCTCTGGTGTCTGGGGCCATGCTGAGAAGAGCAGTTAGGTCACAGAGTGCGATGCAAATCCAGAAGACCACCACGAAGCCACACTCGGAAGCTGATAGCATCTGGGCCATGATGCGTGAGAAGCTATTCTGGGGAAGCAGAACTGCTCTTGGGGGAAACTGGAGAGCCTTTGCCTATTTGTGCCCAGGGGAGGCAAGCCTGGGATGAGAAGTCCAGAAGGGAGAGGTCAGAATCAGCTCCAGGTTCTCAGCCGTGAGAACCTGCATGGGACGGATGCGGCTGCCATTAGGCCTCGCTTTGTATTTTCTGGGTATTGAAGACTTTGAGCAGAATGAGAAAAGAGATCACATGACAAATCCCATAGTTTTTAATAAGTTTATAGCTCTATATTCTCAACCATCTTTAATCATATTTCCTCTTTAATCCATATTTCCTAAAATCTCAAAATGTTGTCCATGTATTATATAAAACAAAACTCTGTGATTCTACCTTCTAGCTACTAATTTATCAAACAATTTCGAGCCCCGGATGAACTCTCCCTCCTGAAAAAACGGTGTCAGCTGTGAATCTGTAAGTCGTTCGTTTAAGCTCGCAGCAGTCAGTGCCAGGCAGGGACAGTAACTCTGGTGTGACCCATCGGATGCAGCACCACCCTCTGAACAGAGTCCTGTTGTCCCTGCCCTGAGGGCCTGAAGAGCCAGAGGCCACCCTTGGCAGGGCCCCAAACCATTTCCCTTTCCGCTGAGTCCCTCGTTTTCGTGGATCCGTCAGCTCTGACCTTGCTCCACGCTGGGACCGGGAGGCTTGTGCACAGAACGCTGGTGACCCCGGCTGCCCCAGGTGTTGGCACAGAGATACACGACCACATCCCGGCCTCCGAGAAATTCACGTGCAGCTCAGAATGATAGACACTCAACTGCCGCATTGAGAATTAATCCCAGGAGGTGTCCTTTTGCTCTAACTCATGCTCATATGCCAAGAGCTGGAGGCCCTGACCCAGGGCCTGTTGGACTCAACAGACACTGGGCTGCCCAGAGATAGGGGAAGTGCCACTTGCTGCCCACTTGCTTTGATCAGGTGTCTTGGTGTTTGGTTGATTCCAGAATCCACTGGGGCTGGGAGGGGAGGACACAGGGGCTGGGGAAAGAGCACGAGAGGGAGCCCGATGATGCCACAGACTCACGTGCTGTCAGGCTTAGAACAGAGATGTCCCCCCATTTCAAGGACGTACTTGCTCCCAGGAGACAAAGGTCCACACAGCAGAGGAGCCTGCAGCCCATGGCAGGTGCAGCAGAGCTGGACAGGTTTCTTCCTGCTCAGAGTTCTGGTCCTCCGAGAGCTGAAGATTCCGGCATCCCTTTTCTGGAGTTTAGGCAATAATGCCACTGCTCTGATGTCACTGTCCTTCCTGGTTCCCATGAACCTGGCCATCCTTGCCAGCCTCCTGGCTAGCCTGATCCAGGAGCTCTGCTTTGTCCTGCAAAGCCTCTTAGGTAACATGTAGGGTGGGGCGGGATGGTCTAGACTAGCTGGGTTTAGGCTACATGCCCTTTCCCACAGCGCCTTTGCTTTTCCTTTGAGGCAGGTGTTCCTTTACCTCTCCCTGCCCAGGACAAGCTGTCTGCCCCCTCCCAGCACTTCCCCTCATTTCCCCTTGCAAAGCTCAGAGAGACTCCCTAATCACTGCAGAGCTCAAGTTCTGGCACCCTGATGGGACAACACCACCACAAATTAATGTTTACAGCATCAAGCCTGTAAGTGGATAAAAGCACCAAACAAGGTTGTTCCTTAACCCTCCAGGTCCCAGGTAGCTGGCTGGATCTGCCCCTTGCTCTGTCCCAGCCTCTTTGAGAGTTCTGTGGTTCCACAGTGCCCCCCGGTGGGCCATCGGGGAATAATCAAGATTTTGCCTTTGCCATGATGCCAGAATCCTGGGGTGTGTTTAAATGAGGGACTCTTTCACTGTTTGCCTGTTGCACTATTTTTTTTTCCTCTCCCCACTCCCAGCCCCGGCAGACCAAAAAAAAAAAAAAAAAAAAAAAAAAAGACAAAAGATAGCCCAAGCTACATGGTAATAAAAATAAAGGTGACTGGAGGAAATGTTTTGCTTTGGAAAAAATTGAGTCAACTTAGCCTAGGTCAGGCTGTGTTGCTTAAGGAGGAACTGTGGCAGAGATTACAGAGGGAGACAGCCTGTCTTTCTTACTGCAGATGGACTCCTAAGGCATTTTGGATGACTAATAATTAACTGAAGTTGTTTTCCCTCTGATGACCCCAGACAGCTCAGGGCAGACCGTTCAGACAGGCCTATTTGCAAGGTGCCTGCTAATCAGCTCACCCCAATAAGGAAAATAATACAGACTGTTACCCTCCTGCTAGAGACTTTCTTTTTTTTTTTTTTAAGATTTTATTTTTAAGTAATCTCTACCCCCACGGGGGGCGCCTGGAACCCACAACCCCAAGATCAAGAGTCTCTTGCTCCACTGACTGAGCCAGCCAGGCGCCCCTAAAGAATTTGTTTCTTTCTCTTCTAACCTTGCTCTTTTAGAAACCTTCTTTTTGCCCCTGTTCACGGGTAATAGAATGCCCCTTCCCATATAGGAGAGCGTGTATATATATGATTAAACTTCTCTAAGCTTTCTTCAATGTCCATGTAGGGAATAAAATATTCTAACGCTCTCTACAGAATGCTAGGAAGGAGAAGCTAGTCTGGATTAATGCCAGGTAAAAAAATAAATAAATAAACATAGGAGTTTGGGAAAACAGAATCGGAGAAGGATTTTAATTCCTAAACCCGTCCAACTTCCCACCCAGTTGCTACATCTGACTTCATTTACTTTCAGTGTAAATTTCTTTAAATATTTACATTTGACTTAAGTGTTATTAAATTCCAAATAGTGCAATTTCATAGAGTGAATATAGATACTCTAATATCATCTATTTCTTGACTTTCTAAATCTGGAGGCAAACAACTGCATCAAATACCACCGCCAATGAGCTATGATCAGTGACCCCCATTGAAGAGGCAACCTAGAGGAGGAAAATTCCACCCAGAGCAAATCTCCATGGATATAAACCAGATAAAATTATCTCAGGCCCAGATGGCCGTGTTCTTTAACCGAATACTTTTTATGAATTTTGTACATATGTAACTCATTAAAACCTTTTATAACAGCAGCGGATGTGTCTTACAGGGTTTCTGATGATGGATAAGGAGAAACTTCTACACAAACACATAGAAATACAAACTATCAGCATATGTTACGCTAAGAAAGTATATTTATACGCTTTAAGAGATGCCTGGCATTTTTTCTTAATTCAGTTAGATAGAATTTCTGGATTGCCAATCAATTTTTAATTATAAATATAAATCTTACAAATATGTAAGATTGTTTTAGAGGTGCCTGAGACTCAGTGATAAATAGCCATTCTATTTCAGACAAGAGGAGCCCAGCTGATATTATAAAAACTGGCTTCTGGATACTACTAGCATTGCAAACTAGCATCATTTCCTGTCTTTTCCCCCAGAGGAACCTTATGAGGCAAGGATCAAATATGAATACTAGAGACTAATCAAAAAACAAGAGAATATTCTAGAAGGACTAAAGCCTTTGGGGGCTGGATTTCAAATGAAAGATAACCAACTGGACAATATATATCCCCAGAATGTGAGTTATTAAACCTTATGAACCAAGAATTTAAAACAAGAATGACAAATAATGACAATCTGCTATATAAACAAGAAGGTAGAAGATGTCTAGCATGTAAGAGTGCATGGGACCAACTTACTGAAGATCTTAACAGTAACGTACCTAACATATTTTGCATTGGCATTTCCAACTTTTATTATGGGGAAGAATGTTCATGTCATCTGAAGATAAGATAAATGAGATAAGATAAAAGAAGCCAACGCCTCATATAAATGCTAAGAATTTTTGTCTAGTAGGAGCTTATATAATTAATTATTAGTTTCCTAAAATACTGACTTTTTCTCAGGAGCTTCCCCCCCCCTTATTTTCATAAAAGCAAGACTTCAGCTAATAAATTTATAATCCAGAGAAGATCTGGGAAATTGTCTCTTCTGCAAAAACTAGGTGGAATTTCTTAGAGTTTTCAAAATTGTGGAAATCCAAAGCCCTTCCTGAGATTTCTGACCACTCCCAAGGACAATTGTTTTCTTCTAGTCTTCTCTAACCTTGCCACCTCACTTGGCCATGAATCCTTTTTTTATTCCTTCAACCAAATCATCCGCATCAATAATTGGAGAGTTTAGTAGAATTTCCTGAAGATTTGGGATATCCTACAAAGGAGTCGTATGGTGCAGAAGGCAGATCTTTACTTTCTCTCCCATCTTTAATCATGATGGCCCCTTCCAAGACTTTCCAGAGTCTCAAGTTCTTCTGCCTGCATTATATAGAACAATGCCATCACCATTTTTCTTTCCATCTCCAGCAGTTACATTAAAATATTCCCATCAACAATATTCTCCTCCCTAAGAAATGGGGTGGAAGCTATTAAGATACTAAAATCTTAGTTTTCCTCCATTCAAAATTATGGGTTAACTAATTCTTCTTTCTTTCTTTTATTTTGTAAGATTTTATTTATTTACTTGACAGAGAGTGAGATTACAAGTAGGCAGAGAGGCAGGCAGAGAAACGGGGAAGCAGGCTCCTCGCTGAGCAGAGAGCCTGATGTGGGGCTTTATGCAGGGCTTGATCCAAGGACCCTGAGATCATGACCTCAGCCTGACCAGAAGGCAGAGGCTTAACCCACTGAACCACCCAGGTGCCCCTTAATCCTTATTTCTTGAGTGGAACTCATCTTTATTCAAAGATAGACTTTCCTAAGTTTTCATTTACACTCTCCTTTATTTTTATTGTTGTGACTAAATGTGTATAACATAAAACTTACCATTTTAAAGTCTACAGTGCAATGGCATTAACTACATTCATATTCTGGAGCTGCCATCACTGCTATCCTTCTCTAGAATCTTCATCTTCCCCATCTGAAACTCTGTATCCACTAAACACTAACTCCCACCCCTCCCTCACCCCAGCCCAGGAACCACCCCCTACCTGCCGTACTATTTTCCAGAGTGGTCATGCTATTTTATATTATATATATTTTTTATTTATATATATTATATTTATATTTACATCAGTAGTGCAAAAGGGGTCCCATATCTTTACCACCTCCTCAATACTTGCTCTTCTCTGTTCTGTTCTTCCCTTCAGTGTTATTCACGATACTGGTATGATGTTCTTGAATTTTTTAAATGAATGGGAATTTATTGTTGCTGCTATTTTAAAAGCACTGCTTTTCTAATCTCAAGTCTCAAGTCAACATTGGTTGACTTGAGACATTGGTCTCTAAAGAGACATTGGTCTCTAAAAATTTGGCAGGTAGTCTTCATCTATAAAATGTACTCATTGAGGAACCACTGTACGTGAAGACAAGACAGTCTTTCCTCACACAGACGGGACATTAGAAAAACAACATTCTAGCCTTGGCATCACTAGATGCTGTTAAGTAAGGATCAGGTGAGACAGATCATGCCTGGGAGACAAGTCTTTAGGAAGTGAGCAGAGGGCATGCGCTAACCCCTGATAATCTAACAGCTCACCCGGAGAGTGGTTCCACAAGAGGTAAAGAGCACCAACTGAAATTCAATAAGGGGCTTGTTTCAAATTCACAGCTGGTGGGTGAGAGGGGACCAGAAAGGGATCCTGGGCTTCCTTCTGGTTAGGGCAGGGACCTCATGAGCAAGTGGCCACCTGCTCTTTCTGAGCTGAGTGGCTTTGGGCATGCAGTCTTGTGGACTCACAGACTGGCACAGAAGGCCAGAGAGGTCTGGTTGGTGCTGTTCCACTTCAGAGTCAAGGGGAAATTCTCTATATGTTTTTGAGATTCAAGCACATCTCTTCTGGCTTTAACTTCAGCACTATCTGACTAATGAATCAGACTTGGAGTTCAGTCTATGGTCTTGTTGATAGCAGTACTTTGCAAAAGGATTTGTTTTCTAAGAACATTCAAAGCTCAGCTTCTTTTCCATTTCTATGATAGGGATCTTGGTATCTGAGCATCTGTGGGTTCCATCAGAGAAGGCTATATAAGCAAAAGTAGATAGAGGGAAATAACAGTTGTCTTAATGACAACTTCATGTCAGATGAAGGAATGTCCAGGATCTGGACTTGAGAGGCCCATGTCAGGAGTTCCTTCTGTTTCCTGGACTTAGCTGCTCCCAAGAGACAAAAGGCCACAAAACTGAGAAACCTGGTAGCCATGGCAGGTCAGGGAGTGAGGGAGTATCCCCCAGCTTAATATTCTGGTGTTCTTAGGGAAGAGCTGGTAATCTGAGCCTCTTCGCCAGCCAATAGCCAGGTCTTCCTGGGATGCCAATCTTCCTACAGGTTTTTAAAGCCCAGGATCCCTTCTTATTTGTCTCAACATCAGTCATTCTTCCTTTCTTCCTTTTTTTCTACATTAGGGCATTGCTCAGTGGAATGGCTCCAGGGAATAGGCTCACACCCTAGTTTCTCTGATCTTTCTTTGAGGGTAATACTCCTCTGTGTACACTTCCCCTGGGAATCCAATAGGCTCCTTCAATCTCGCTCACTGTCTACTTTTCTTTCCAGCTTTGAGGAACTTCCCACCTCCTACAGAAAGCCATATTAGTGTTAAAAAGTGAAACAAGCCCAAAATGGAGTCATTTATCCTTGAATAGCAAACCAAGACTTAACTAAAGTTTCAGCGACTCCCAGGAATGTGCCCATTAAAAGTCTCTGAAAATGTCCTTGTCCCCACGAGGGAAGTCATCTGCATGATAAAAACCACGTCTTCCCTTGACTTCCAAAGAAAGTGTCCTGTCTTCTGCCCATGTTTTAATTAGATTATTTGGGGGTTTTTTTTTGTGTTGAGTTGTATGAGTTCTTTATATATTTTGGATACTAAACCCTTTATCAGGTATGTCATTTGCAAATATCTTCTTTCATTCAGTAGGTTGCCTTTTAGTTATGTTGGTTGTTTCCTTTGCTGTGCAGAACACTGACATTAATTCAAGGAGATAACATGCTCCCCATGACTATCGCAGCATTATTTACAATAGCAAAACCATGGAAGCAGCCCAAGTAGCCATCGATAGATGAACGGGTAAAGAAGATGTGGTATGTATACAATGCAATATCACTCAGCCATAAAGCAGAATAAAATCTTGCCATTTGCAAGAACAGGGATGGATCTAGAGAGTATGATGCTAAGCCAAATAAGCCAGTCAGAGAAAGGCAAATACCATATGACCTCACTCAATGTGAAATTTAAGAAACAAAATGGATGAGCAAAGGGGGAAAAGAGAGAGAGAGAGAAAGACAAAGCAAGAAATAGACTCTTTTTTAAAAAATGTCTCCACTTTATTTATTTTTAAAGATTTTATTTATTTGTCATAGATGGAGAATGCAAGCAGGAGGAGTGGCAAGCAGAGGGAGAATCAGGCTCTCCACTGAGCAGGGAGCCCCTTATGCAGGACTCGATCCAGGGACCCTGGGATCAGGACCTGAGCTGAAGGCAGACGCTTAACCCACTGAGCCACCCGGGTGCCCCAAGAAGCCAACTCTTAATATAGAGAACAAATAGTTACCACAGGGGAGGTGGGTGGTGGTGGGGAGGGGAAATAGGTGAAGGGATTAGGAGTCCACTTATCTTGATGAGCACTGAGAAATGGATAGAACTGTTGAATCACTATATTGTGCACCTGAAACGAATATAACACCATGTTAACCACACTGGAATTAAAAATTTTTTTTTAATGTGTCCTGAGCAGATACTGCCTTGCTTTCTTTTCCTGGCAACTTTCTTGCCCTATGCTTCCTTCTGTAACAACTTCACATTTTGTACAACTCTTTGGAGCATCACTCTACTTGCTGGATGGGGTGTTGCACCATTCTTGAATTGTTTAATAAAGCCAATTCGATCTTCCAATTCACTTGGCTGATTTTGTTTTTTTAACACTAGTATTCTTGTAGTGGCCTGAAGATCAGTCACCAATCTGCCTGCTGCAATTACAAAGCTTTTCTAACCCAGTCTCCTTATAACCCCCAGCTTTTTCTGCCCCCTCCTGCAGCGTCTGTGTCTCACTGGAACCATAGTACCTCCTCTTAATAAATGTTTACATGGTCAGCTGTTACGAGAAAATTCCCGGGAATTCCCTGATATCTTACCCCCATTGTCCCTGGACCCCGCCATGGTTCCTATGTGGTACTCCTAGCTGAGTGCAATACTGACCTGATCTCCTTTGAACAAACATACTGACTTCCCTTCCCCACATTCTGCTTTTTTTCCCCAGTGCAAACAAGTAAAGCAACTGGAACTCACATTTCCTATGAGAAGGCTAAAGTGTGTCACTATGTGGGAAACCAGTGTGACACTCTTTATAAAGTGAAATAAGCATTTACCATCCAACCCAGCAATCCCATGGCTATTTACCTAAGAGAAATAAAAGTGTATGTCCACACCAAAGTCTCATACCAGAATGCTGCTTCTGGCAGATCTATTCCTAATAGCTCAAATCTAGAAACAACCCAAGTGCCCATCAACATGTAAATAGATATGCAAATTGTGGTAAAATCACCCCTCCCCCCAAAATACAACCAATAAAAAAAGAGCAAATTATTGGGGCATCTGGGCAGCTCAGTGGGTTAAAGCCTCTGCCTTTGGCTCAGGTCATGATGCCAGGGTCCTGGGATCGAGCCCCGTGTAGGGTTCTCTGCTCAGCAGGGAGCTGCTTCCCTCTCACTCTCTGCCTGCCTCTCTGCCTACTTGTGATCTCTGTCTGTCAAATAAATAAATAAAATCTTTAAAAAAAAGAGCAAATTATTAATACACATAATAATAAAGATAAATAATAGAAGTATATGCTAGGTGAAAGATGCAGGTCACAAAAAAGTGTATGGTTTCATTTACATGGAATTCAAGAACAAGCAAATCTAACCTCTGATGATAGACATCAGAGCCTTGTGCCCAGAGGGATGGATACTGACTGGAAGGTGACTTAACACCAAGAGGTGATGACGTGTGTCTTGACTGGGCTGGTGTTGCTGGTTTTCCCATTTGACAGAATGTATGTAATTTACATTTATTATTACACATTTCACTTCATGTAATAAAAAAAAAGTATCCCACTATCCAGAGTCAACAACAATTAGTATTTTAGTATCTGTCCAGACAGAATTCTTCTAAAATTACTTATGAGCTATACATGTTATCAGATATTCACAGAGCTCCTAAATTGACCTTACAAAAGAAGATCAAATATTTGTGGATATCCAAAAGGCACTAATTCTGAGCCCTAACATAGGAACAGTGAAGTCCAGCCTTATGCCAAGGCCTCATTCCCTACATGTCCCTAGGAAGCCCCAGGGTTGTCTATTGTTCCGGAATCATCCTCTACCTTAGGCTGAACCCAACCAGGGTAGACTCCTAGAGATTTCCATTTGCTGGGTTGCACCAGGGACCTGTATTTCCTCCAACCACCAGGAAAGTGGGCTTTGTATGCTCTTTCCAGGGGTCAGGATTGGGGGAGCGAAGGGCTGCTTGCCACAATATACCTTCCGGTGTCCTGTTCTGTGCTTCGGCAACCCCCAGCACAGGGCATGCTTATCAACACTGGTATGCTCAGCCCTTAGTGGTTCCTTGGGGACTAAGGGATGGTGTTCTCAGGCCCTCCTTGCAGGGAGACCCCCCAGCAAACCCCCACCTGGGCCACTACAGCCACTGCACCATTTCTCTTATTCCCCTTCTATAGCTCTTTGCCCAAGATTGAATCCTCTTCCGCTCAGCCCTCTGAGATGAGACCCAAGGACGAGACACAGGCTGGGTGAACATATGCCCACTTTATGTCTGTTGTTCAAGTGTGATAATAGCACTCCTTCACTCCCCAAGGGCTCCCCTTTGGGTGATAAATCATGGTCACCCTAAAAATAGGAGAATGTACATCTTATCTGCATTTCACATGTTCTCTGCATGGTGTTTCTATCTTAGCAGCCCCAGCACACCCTTTCCGGAGGTCTCAGCCACTTCCTGGCATGAAGGAGAATTCTCGGATTATAGCAGGCTGACTCCTGACTAGGGCAGGCTGACCCTGGGATGGATTCTTCCTCTGACCCATGGGGTCCCTGTGGTGCACTAACCGTACTTTCCATATCTTGGGGTAGGACGTTGTCTGTTCAAAGAATAAATGAATGAACTAGTAAACGGATGAATAAGTAGGTGTATAACCAATATGATATACTCAACTAGCCTCAAACACTGATACTAACTTATCTTTCTAGTTGAACACTTGAAGTCTACCTGCCGTACTAATAGGAAGTATAGTATCTTCCTCATAAAGGGATCTCTACATCATCTCTTCAGCTTAATTTTCAAGAACCCTTGGGTCTTAACTCCTGAAAAGTCAGTACTTTACAAGTTCCTCTACAGCCTTGTCTGGTCACTCACTTGGCCATACTTGTCCCATCCTTAGGGGCCACAGCCACATTCCATGGTGTCTGACAATGTCTCCTCAAGACCACATCTCCAGGCATCTCTGTGCACTGGAACAGGCAGGCCCACAGGCCCCAAGCAAAATTCTGCGACTGCAGAAGGACCCTTGGAGAAGATCTTCAGACCAGCAAGGCCGGAGATGACCTGAGCGGACTGGCAGGACCCATGTTCCTCCCCAACAGCAAGGAGAGCTACAGTCCAGAGGCACTGACTCTGTGACCCAGAGTTCTGAGCTGATGATTTGACACTGGGAATAAAGAAAACAAAGGAAGAAGCCACCCTACAAATGTCAGTGTGGAGAGGAGACCTCATGAGGATGGAGACCTGATATCTGGCCAGACATTCCAGTGCAAGGGAAGGATGGTGGATGGAAATGTAAGTACCCAATCCAGTGTTGCCTGGCTCGGAACAGGTGGAAGGAGAGGACTGTTTGCTGTCTTTGTGGCTTAGAGCAGCTGTCTGCAGATTTGGAGCTTGAATCCGGGCTAGGGCTTGAGGGCTGGCCTTGAATAGGAAAAAGAGAAATCGAAGAAAGACAGCGGGGTTATGGAAGAGAAGAACGGGTGAAGATACACACACATCTGTCTCAAACCCATTTCCCAAAGATGGGGTCTACTACTGTCCTTTGCAGCTGGCTTGGGCCCTGGGGCCTTGCCTAGAAGTCCCTTTCCTGATTCCCCAAAGCTCAGAGCTGACCTGGTGTGGAGACAAGCCTATGGCAGGGGCTCCTTGGTTGCGGAGGAGAGAGGCTCAGAAACCACAGATCTGCAGAGTCGTGAGCCACACACCTCCTTGGAGGGCCCCGCACTTTCCTCTGATCCCCTGTAGGGATGAGATTGTAGGGTGTGACTTGTGGGAAAGGGTATTTGTTTGGAGGGTCCCTGTGAAACCTTAAGCCAAACAACCCTATGTACAGCAGGCTAGCTTTATTTCATGAAGAAGAGACATAAAAATGGTACTGAATCAAGATGTGTTTATCACTCAACCAGGTGACAGAGAAGAGTCACACATGGGTAAGAGGCACCCCAAACTCTGAAGATGGGCCTAGATGGGAGAGTAGCCACATGAACTGCATTAGTGGATGGTATCATGGTCTGAAACTTTGCTCAGGGGTCCCCACAGTCCCTGGAGTGCCCCTTTGAGGAGAGAGGAGGGAGCCTTGGTGACAAGGCAGCCATGTGACTCCCCAGGACACAGTGCTCTGCTCAGCCCTTGGGGTCTGATGACCTGTGCAGGAGAGAGGGCCTTTATAAGGGGCAAAGCCAGAAAATATGGGGTTCAGAATGGGCAGCCCCAAGGATACAACCCTGCTCTGAAGTGGCTGGGAACTTCCCCTCTGACTGCCTGTGGTGAGAAACTGTTGGGTCCGTTATCAAAGGAACAAGACTGAGACAAAGTGAAAGTTATGCAAAGCCTTATTCTATGCCAAGCTTTAGAAGTTAGACTGACTGGCCAGGGGAATGAGACTGAGACAAAGTGAAAGTTATGTGAAGCTTTATTCTATGCCAAATATTGGAAGTCAGACTGACCGGCCAGGGCCGCCTCCGAAGAGAGCGACCCCCTCCCGATCTCACAGGCTGATTTTATAGGGCATAACGGCAGATCCAAGGTACGTGGCTTCTACTGTTAAGGCGTTTACTCCTGGAATTGATACCCAGAACCATACCTGGAACTACTGGGGTATTTATTCCCGGAATGAAGTCTGTGGATGTAAACAACAATATGGCTACCTGGGCAATATGGATTTGTTCTGGCTAAGCAGGCCCTAATAGTTAAACAGGTTTTAACATTAAATTGGCCCTAACAAAACCATCCAGGGGCAGGGGACTCAGTGGCTGAAAATGCAGGATGTGAAGACCTGAGGACTGCAGATTAAAGCCCCAGAAGGAAAAGGAGTCAGGCCTGAAAGTATCAAAGGCTGAGTGGAAGGGAAGGCTGTGTGGATCTGAGTATACCCAGGTGCGGCCCACAGTGACCAGGAGAACAGTGATCCCCACCTGATGAGGGAAGATCAACCTCAGAGGCAGGAACTGACCGAGCCACCGAGGTGAGGAAGGGAGGGAGGTGTTCTGGAAAAGGGCTGAGCCTATTTGGAGCTGGGACGAGATCCAGGGTCTCACACGCATGGAAGGGTCAGAGGAAGGTACCTGTTGGCAGGGGACGGGTCAGCTGTGCTGTGGCCAGAGTGAAAAGTGGCCCATGAAAGATTCCCCGGGGCCACGTGCTGACTGGACGCTGCTCAGAAGCATGATGCAGGACCCTCTCTGGCCTGTGTTCAGCTCAGGCAGTCTGGAGTGAGGCAGGGCCAGGACCCAGGCTGTGGGAGTCTGTGCCACAGACTCAGCATCCACTGAACCTACAGGCAGCAGGAGGGTCTGGGATCTCAGTCTGGGGTCCTCCAGGAAATGTTGAGCTGAGCATTGGTGGCCCCCTTGGCTTCCTGGTTGGACCCAGGAGGTTTGTGCACAGGGAGAAGTTGAAGGTGCGGGGCTGTGTCTTTGCTGCTGGCACAGAGATACAGGGCAGAGTCCTCGGGCTCCAGGGCGTCTATGTGAAGGTCCAGCTGGGAGTAGTCTGGGCGATCAGGTAAGAACCGACTGGAGGCAGTCTCATTTTCAAGGAGATCCTTATAGGATCTCTGTAGGCAAGTATGAGCTTCGGCAGCTTCTGAGCACTCTGTTATACCAGTACATAGCATTATGTTGTTTGTACTCCATGGTCACTTTCCTTCCTGTCCCGGTTACCAGATGTGTTGGAGTCTGGGTAACTCCAGGGTCCATGGGGACTGTTGAAAGAACGGGAAAAAATTCAGACAAAGCCCAGAGAGAAAAGTGCTGTTGAAGGCAGAGGGACTCTGCTTGGGGTGCAAGGAGAGGACAACGAACCCAAGACTTACCTGCTCCCAGGAGACAGAGAGCCACCCAGTAGGGCAGCCTGCAGCCCATGGTGGAGTCAGGGCCCAGGTGGGCATCCTCTATCTAGGGTGTCCTCTGGAGGGGGCTGGGCTCTGTGTCCTGGGCTTTGGTTGGTGGTTGGCCTGTGAGTCACTGTCCCCGCAGGTTTCCCCAAACACAGGGCATGTTTCTTCCTCCCCCTTTCACACCTTGTATAGATTCTGGTAGAGGGTGGATTTGCATTGAGTGGGCTGAGGTAATCCTTGGACAGCTGATCGCACGTATTAGCTACAGTCCTCACTATGTAAACTCCCTCTCTATCCCCATCCTTCGAAGACCCCTCTCAGCAACAGAGCATTTCTGCTTCAGGGATCTCCTTCCCTACCAGCTCAGGCCTGCAGACATCTCCCAAAAGGTGTTTCCCTCAGTGTCTAAGCTCCACGGAGCACTTTTGCTCAGCTCTGTGGAGGAGAGAAATTGGAGGCCATGCTTCCCTTTGGCGCCAGTGCCCACCATTACAAAGGCAGGACTGTGATGCCAGCCAGGATCCAGGCACTGGGAGGGGGAGCTGAAGGGACAAAGGGCAGGCATCCTCAGCCCCAGCTCTAAGGGTACAGTGCTTGGCTGGGCTTAGAGCAAACAGGATGCTCAAGACCCGCACAAGGCTTCCCAAGCAGGAAAAAGGGAAATTAATTTGAGCATGGTTTTAGATTAGTATCTTTGAGGTATCAGCATCTGATGCTCCCAACTGACATAAGGATGGACCCCAATGCCCTGCTCCCCCCTCACCCCTTCCTGCTAATCACTCTCATCCCCCATCCAGCCTCTGAGTAGTCAATGGAGCCACAGCACCCTCTTGTGGCCCATGGGCACATTTCCCAGATGGCGGGCTTCTAACCAGCTCAGAAGCAGCAGTGAAGGGGATGCTTATCCCTCATCCCCCAGAGAGGAGGGGAGGGGGGGTCCACGCTGTGATGGGTACAAGAACCAGGCACCTCTGAGGAGCAAAGAGGGAAGTGATACAGCAAAAAGAGTCGGCAACATTGCCATTCATCCACACTAGGACATTCAATCTCTACTCCCTCTTCTAACATAATAAAGTTTATCAGATTTTCAGTGTGGCCCATAAACAAAAAAATGTAAGGTTCAAGAGGTTAGAATTTAAGCAAAGAAGTTGGTAATTCTCCTCCTGTCCAGGTTAGGTATATGACAGTCCTCCAATTCACCACAGTAAACTCTTTCTCTATCATTCGTAGACAAGAACCTAAACTTAATCCTAGTAAAGGTTAGCATGGTGACTATTATATTTATCCTGCTGCACATGCACAGCAGCAAGAAGACATGGAATAGCCCTTCTCCAATGAAAGAACAAAACATGAAGAAATAAAGATTGAGTTATTTAGCTCTCTGTAAGTAAAAAACCAAAGATTACCAAAAAACGTGTAATTTCAAGTGATATCCTGAACAACAAGTGGAAACAAAAGGCTCAGTTGTCCTGCTAACGGTAGCTAAGGTGAGGTTTTCCCAAGGCAAAGGGTGGGTAAAAGGCGACTTTAAGTTATCTGAATTAGGGATGAGCCTGAAGAAGGAAAATGATGGAAGGACAATCTAAACCCCAGGGAAGAAACAGTGAGGAGATAGAAGGGTAAACATGTAAAGAAATTCAGATATACATTGTCTCTATAAAAGAATTGTAACAAATGATGCCTGAAGATCCCAAGACAGCTTGGATGTGGAGCAAAGAGTATTGAAAAGGAACCCTAAGAGTGAATGTAAGGAAATCCTCTTTCTTCTTGTTTCTTCCTGACTTGCGTGCACAGCGTGGAAGTCCAGAAAGCTGAGCAGAGGGCAGGTTCTAGTAGGCTGGACCGCTGAATAGAGAGTTCAGAAGACACTGGCTTTCAGAGCCACTTAGGATGAGAGGCATTGGTGAATGTACGGTGATTCCTCATTGAGACTCCAAAAAGGCCATACACTGGTAATAATGAGCACATGCCAGGACCCCCCAATAGGGAGGACAAAACTAAAATAGATTCTAGCAAATCCTGCATTCGAAACTGCCAGATTGAAACCTAACATTCTTCAGAAGAGCATAAAGAATCCGGAGCTTCTATTCTATATTGTCTACAATGCCCCACAGAAAGCTGTTATAATCCTCCCTGAAGAATATCATAGAAGTCTCCTAACTGTGTACTCCATCGCCAACCTCTCACTCTTCTGATCCTGTGGCTACCAGTGTTGTTGTACCAAATACAAATTTGCTCATGTCATCTCGCCTCAGGTGGGACCAACGAGTAGCTGCTGCCTACAGATCTGTGTCCAATCTCCTTTCAATGTGTATGAACCCTCCACCACTGAGCACTGCCTGCCATGGAGGACTTCCCTAAATATTAAATATTCTCCAAATATTTAAAGACATTTTTATCTTTATCTTATTCTCCTCGAGGCTTCTGTTCATCGAACATTTTGAGTGAATAGTGTGTCTTCAGTCATAATGTTCATCCCAAAAGTACCAATATGTGCAGCAGAGATATTCAAGACATGGCTCCTTCTCCTGGTTAAGATCTTCATGCACAGACAAGGTCCTTTCTTGTGTGCGAGATCCTGAGCACTTCAGGGAATTTATTGCTGCACCTGGTAAGTAGAATTCTGTCAGGCTTGTGTGAGCCTAACTGTCGACCCACCCCATCAAGTATATCTGCAGCCTGTACCAGACTGGGATCTGCAGTCAGGGGTTCTAATGGGGGAGAATGGAGCCTCAGGGTCTAGTGGACCTGTGTCCCCCACAGTTTCTGGCTGGGCAGGGGGTTTATGCACAGGGAGGTAATGACTTTGCTGGGCTGTGTCTTGGCTGTTGGCACAGAGATACACAGCAGTGTCACCTGTCTCCAGGAAGTCTATATGGAGGTTTAAACGAGTTTTGTCAGGGGATTCAGGTAAGAAGCTTCTTGGAACTGTTTCATTTAGAATGAGGTCCTTATTGTTGTAGATAAACATGACCTTCAGCAATTTCTGGCAGTCCTGCTTATACCAGTACATGGTATCATGGCCCAGCTTTTGTTCACAGTTTAGGAACTTCTTATTGCCCATCCGTGCGATGAGGTGTTTTGGAGTCTGGGAAACTGCCGTGTCCAGGGGGGCTGAGAAGGAAAAAAGCAGAATTCAGACAAGTCCCAGGAGAGAGACAGTGGCAGGACACATGATGAACAGGCTTAGAGACACAGTGGGGCATCTTGCCACCTGGACCGAGGACTCACCTGTTCCCAGGAGGCAGAGGACCATACAGCAGAGGGGCCAGGAGCCCATGGCGGAGACAGACACAGTCCTAGCCAAGCATCCTGGTCCTCAGTGGTAAGAACTAGACTGCGGTTCTCGCTGCCCTGACAGGAGCTCTGCCTGTGACGTCACAGCCTAAAATGACTTCCCCATGCTTGAGCTCTCTGTGTATTTCATTGCCTGCTATGCCCCTTTCAATACATTTTACTTTCTCGCCTTTTAAAGGAGTTTGGAATTTCTGGGGATAGTTTGAAGAGCCAACATGGTGCATCAAGTGTGTATCTCTCCCTCCCTGCATTTTCCCTGTCCCAGATCAGGCCACTTCCTCCCTGTCTCCCCATTCTGACTCCACTCTCCAAGTTGAGCTAGTCTCTCTTCTGTGGATCTTCTGCTTATTCTTCACAGTAATGCAGGATGGTTGGGCTCAAGTTGTGGCTCCCTGCAATGTATGATATATGCTCATCAGCCCCCCTGACTACTTCAGTTGTGAGCAAGAGACCTCTGTGGGGTCTGCCCCAAGCAGCAATGGGAGACCATTTAAAATACAGGAATGAATGTTGGGAACAAGCTCTGTTGATGCGTCACATTGAGGGGGAATAGACTGCAGACTGATCCCTGTGATGGTCTCTCTGTCTGAGGGCCAGAGCCATGTGGGGAGCAGGTGGTGGCTAGGGAGTGAGAAGTCATTATGGGACAGGAGCAAAGCAGCTGGAGAGGTGAATGGAAGTTGGGGGGAAATCGAGGTGGGATGATTTTGCTGTCCTTGAGCTGTCTACAGGTCACCTTCTCTTTTATTTTTTTTAATTTTTTAAAAAAATTTATTTGTCAGAGAGAGGGAGAGAGAGCGAGCGAGCACAGGCAGACAGAGTGGCAGGCAGAGGCAAAGGGAGAAAGAAGCAGGCTCCCTGCCGAGGAAGGAGCCCGATGTGGGACTCGATCCCAGGACGCTGGGATCATGACCTGAGCCGAAGGCAGCCGCTTAACCAACTGAGCCACCAAGGTGTCCCCACCTTCTCTTTTAGTACAAAATTTATAACCAAATGCTCAGCCAAATGTTTCTCAACCTCATAGATATTGCCATATTGAACTGGATAATTCTGTGTTGTGGGGGCTGCTTGGAGCATCCCTTGTCTCTATCCCTTTATCCACTATATGCCAGTAGGGCTCCCTTCCCCCAGGTGGGACAACAAAATATCTCCCACATCCTCCAATTTTTCCTGTTGAGAACCCCTTTCCCCTTTATTCATTCCCACAATTCCCCCACTTTCAGGGATCTGGGGATCAGGGATCTGGAAGAGCCACAGCTCCTTTTAGTGGTCATCAAGGCACACTTCTCAGGTCTCAGTGGCCCCCTGGGCCAGGTAGAGCAGTTGATAAACCCAAGTGAATAAGAGCTAGGCAGGAGAGCAAGAACCTATGAGTGTCACAAGGACACTCACACTCACTGTGTGGTAGCACTAACTGCCAGCTGCTGGTTAAACTTCTTCAATGACAGGTGTTTCCTTTATTTATTTATTGTTTTAATTGAAGACAGACTAAGCACTAGGAAAACCTTAGAAAACCAAATAGAAACATCCACCATCCTTCCTGGAACACTTAGCAAGCTGAACTTGTTCATAGTCATGGTGCAAATCGCACGTAAGACAATATTCTCACTCTCATGATGCTTATATTCTGATCAGAACCACAAGAAATCCACTGATTACTCTAGACATATTAAATGGACTTCCATATGGAAGTTAGGAAACAATCAGTAGGCACAGTTAAAAACTGTCCTTTATATGACTTTCCATTTCCTCATGTATAAAACAACAGGCTGAGATAAATAATTTCCAGTGTCTGCTCAGGTTTAACATTGTGTGATGCCACCAACCAGAGGCACCCCTAGATGTTTGCCGAGTGAGTGGGCTAATGCATCCAATTCTCAAGTACCTATCTCATTGTACCCCGCAGCTTACATGTGAAGCTTTGCACCGAAAGGAAAGCCGGGAGGAAGGAGATGAGCTCATACTCCAAAGACAAGGGATATATCTGAGAGAGCACTTTTTCCTGAGAGTTACTGCCCATTTATTATCAGTAGCTAGGAAGCCAAGAAGAAAGGGAAAACTGAGAGGGGAAGAAGCTTGGAGGACCTCATATGACCTTGGTGGTCTCGGGAACATTGTCTGTGTTCAGAGACTGCCGACCTGGAGAGGGTCCCAGTCAAGGGTCAGGGCTTGGGGCCCAAAGTAGGAGTGGGGATTGACTGAAAATGAGCTCAAAGGAATATGCAAGGGGGGAGGAATGGCAGTGTTTAAGAACTGGATCGTGGTGATAGTTGCAGAGTGCATAAATATATTTGAACTCAGGAGCAAAGGTGAACAACCATCCAACAACTGAAGTTTTTCTTCGATCCAGTTCAATTAGCCACCAGATTAAGAAGTCCTGCTCTAATCGAGATATCTTGGGGTAAGCAAGAAGGAATCCTCTCTATAAGAAAATACATCATCGGGGCGCCTGGGTGGCTCAGTGGGTTAGAGCCTCTGCCTTCGGCCCAGGTCATGATCCCAGGGTCCTGTGATTGAGCCCTGCATCGGGCTTTCTGCTCAGCGGGAAGCCTGCTTCCTCCTCTTTCTCTCTACCTGGCTCTCTGCCTAGTTGTGATCTCTCTGTCTGTCAAATAAATAAATAAAATCTTTAGAAAAAAAAAGAAAGAAAATACATCATCCAGGACTTCACCTGATCTCTACAGTTTCTTATAGACAATATCTGGCATTCAGACACGTACTACCTGTTGTGTGAAGAAACAGGTTCACATGGTCAAAACCAAGAAGAAAAATCAGACAGAAGAAACAGACCCAAAATTATTCAGATGGAGTTTTTAGACACTGTCATGAAAATAATGGTCAATATATTCAACAAAGCATAAGACAAAATGGAGAATTTTGTTGACTACTGGAAACCGTAGTAAATAATTTAGTGGAGATTATAGAGCTGAAGTATACAAAATTCTGGTGATTCTGATTTCAATATATGGCTTTAAAAGCAGAACCCATACAGGTGAAAAGAATAGGTAAAGTGGAAGGTAAGTCAGATGCAAATATCTAGGCCAAATCAAGTACAGAAACTAAAAGGATGGAAAATCTGAATATATATATATATGAATTGAGCCATCATTTTAGATAAGTAGATGTTCATCAATCGAGAACTTTCTAGGGAGTCCGAAACAATTATAAAGCTTTATTCATTAGCTCTCACCCTCCATTGATTGCAGATGGTCCCATAGAGCATTAATTCCCTGACACTTCTGGGTGGTGCATATGTAAGTTTCAAATAGGCCATTCATGGGTCTCATCTTGGCCACAGAGTGTTTTAGGAAGAAAGCTAGATCTATGGTTCATATTTTTTTAAGACTCCTTAATTGATTGGAGAGGGAGAGAGGGACAGAGCACAAGCAGGGGGAGGGACAGAAGCAGAGGGAGAATTAGACTCCCTCCTGAGCAGGGAGCCCAATGTGGGGCTCAACGTGGGGCTCGATGTGGGGCTCGGTGTGGGATTCAAACCCAGGATCCTGCGATCATGACCTGAGCCAAAGGCAGAAGCTTTACCCACTGAGCCACCCAGGCGTCCCTACGTGGTCCACACTGAAGAGGAGGTTCAGTGCATTGGGAATGGGTCAATGTCTGCTTGGAGTAGTTGCCTGAAATAGGTGTGGCTGGAATTGGGGGTGAGTCCTAGAAGACAGGCAGTAATATAAGGAGGCATTTGATACGGTTTAGCCCTCCTTTGCTTCTAGTCTAAATAATAAGGTCTTCAAGGTGGTGGCCAGCTGCAATCTGTACAAACACAGGGTAGGGTGTACAGGATTCACTGCTAGTATGGTACTCAAATCCCAAACGGGTGTTTATTATCTCCCTTCATCACCGTTTCTAGAGTTTCTCCAGCTTTGTTTGGTGCTTCAGTGGTCTAAGCTGTTTGCCTGACGGGTTGACCCAGACATTCATCTCTGAGGGTTTGGAGCCCCTTCGGTGCCTTTGCTTTGTCAGGCCAAGATGGCTGCAATTGCACAATTGTCATTATCACCAGGAATGGAGGCACTGAGAGATGCTTGGATTAGTTCCCTGTATCCCAGGTCAACCTTTCCCTGTCTCCACTGTGTAGCAGTAACTCTGTCACCTCATGAAAATCACAATCAGTAACTCCATCCTGAGTTTTCCATCCATCCCAGCAAGATGAGCTCAAAATGACTAGGTAGAGTCATAATCACAGTACACAGGGATAGTTACCATGTCCTGTGGTGGAAGCATCTATCCCTCCTCCTCCCCTCTCTTCAGGAATCAGAACTTCTTATCTAGAAGACCCTAAAAATACAGGGGAAAGGAATATGAATTTACAACTGGATCACTGCAAGAGACGATGAGAGCCATACCCATCCCAACCCCACCCTATGGCTTCTTAATTCATGTATTCAATACATAGTCCCAATTTTCCCCCATTGTTCAAATCATACCACATCCTAGCAATTATCACCCCAACTCGACAGCTGTTCTAGCTGAGCTAGCCCCTTAGCGAAACCTTTACTAGGTTCTTTCTTCATTCCGTAAGGTCAGATGTTTCTGAGAGATACCATATGCGAACAAAAATTGGATCCCATGGTTAAATACCCGTGATTTCATTTCCTTAGGTATAAAATGGGATCCTTTGTTCTCCAAATTTGTGTGGGAACTCACATAGCTAAGACAGTCATTCTCCAGCCCTGAGGATAGTGGAGCTGCCATGGTTGTAACTGAGTCAATGAATATTTCATGTAGGATCTGCTCACACCTTTCCCCCTCCTATTCATTACTTGAGCTCATCCTGACTTATTAGGAGGAAATGCATTCCTTTGTTTTGAAGTTTTCACTCTAACTTTCCTGCTCCAAGTGTTGAAGAACGCTTGAGCCTTACCCAAAACCCAAACAGTTAATGGGGCTGCCCCAAGTCAAGGTCATGGTGATAAGTTCATTCCTGTTCTGCTTCTAAATGCTGCTTGATTTTTGCTGTTGAATTCTGATCCTGCCATCTGTCCCAGCTTGATTCTGTTGATTCTCTTGTTGGTCTAGACCCTTGAAGGGGTGCCCCAGTGTTGGACTCCATCATTACCATTCTCTTAATTCATTCTCACACAGGTTATTGCATTAGGCACTTATTGGGAAATACTCATGGATAATTCAGGACCTTGTGCTGACTTGCATGTCCTTCTGAAGATGTGTGGTGGACATCCTCTCTACTCTCAGGCAAATACCATAGCCCTTCCTTGCTAGTCATTTCTCTAACTTGTGAGTTAAAATGGCTTTTTTGAAGCCTCTAAAACAAAACAAAACAAAACAAAATCCATGATGCAAAAGGAGGTAAAGAGAAAACATAAGTTATTTGATGGTCACTTCTGGGCACAGCTCTCCCATCATTGGAGTCCAAAGACATGCTCTATAGTATCCATAAAGATTCTGCCAAAAAAAGTCCCCTGACCACTTCTGCAAAAGATATCCCACATTGATAATTTTTTTTGGCTAAATTTTACTTGGCTAAATCATTTTAATTTCATATATTTGTGTATTTGGAGATAGCTGAATAGGCAAGTGCAACCGGAAAGGGATGCTGGGAGCTCGAAAAGAGGCAGAAACATGAAGATTTGTGTGTAGGCTGGAGGGGACTTTACAAGGCTGTGTCTGTGCTGCTGGCACAGAGGTACCCGGCTCTGTGGGCTGGATCTGCAGAGTGGAGAATGATCCATCAGTCCTTCCAGCTGAGAATCGATCCTTGAATGTTTCAGGCTTCTCCAAGAGAGTACCATTGTCGAAGAAAACTAGAAACTCTGGTTTCTGCTCCAGGATCTGTCTGTACCAGTGTAGGAATAAGTGACCAGAGGTGGGGTCACACTTCAGGGGTACTCTCGTGCCCCTTTCTGTGACCTGGTGGCTGGGAGTCTGCCTGCATTCTGGTTCTGTGTGTTCCATTGGAGGTTAAAGAAGCCAGAGATTGAATAAGGAAATGCCTTAGAAGAGCCTTAGGTGAATACAAGATGAGAAATTCCCAAGACTCATGTGCTTCCAAGAGAATAAAAATCACCCCACACAGGAGCCAGGAATCCATGGGAGGGTCAGGCCAAGAATGAGTCCTCTGCTAGCTCAGGCCACTGGTCATCAGAAGCAGGAAGAGACTTCTGAGCTGCCCTGGTTCTTAATTAGGTTGAGACATTAGCACCCATTAGGGCTGAGCCTGTTTGGAGCTGGGACCCAGATTTGGCACTGGGGCTGAGATCCAGGCTTTCACACGTGTAGAGGGAAAAGTCAGAGGAAGGTACCTGTTGGCAGGGGACGGGTCAGCTGTGCTGTGGCCAGAGTGAATAGTAGCCCATGGAAGACTCCCCAGGGCCATGTGCTGACTGGACACTGCTCAGAAGCATGATGTTGGACCCTCTCTGGCTTGTGTTCAGCTCAGGCAGTCTGGAGCGAGGCAGGGCCAGGGGCCAGGGTGTGGGAGTCTGTGCCGTGGACTCAACATCCAGTGAACCTACAGGCAGCAGGAGGGTCTGGGATCTCAGTCTGGGGTCCTCCAGGAAATGTTGAGCTGAGCCTTGGTGGCCCCCTCAGCTTCCTGTTTGGACCCAGGAGGTTTGTGCACAGGGAGAAGTTGAAGGTGCGGGGCTGTGTCTTTGCTGCTGGCACAGAGATACAGGGCGGAGTCCTCGGGCTCCAGGGCCTCTATCTGAAGGTCCAGCTGGGAGTTGTCTGGGCGATCAGGTAAGAACCGACTGGAGGCAGTCTCATTTTCAAGGAGATCATTATACCCGTAGGCAAGCATGACCTTCGGCGGCTTCTCAACACTCTGCTTATACCAGTACATAGCATTATGTCCCAGATGTTGTTTGCACTTCAGGGTCACATTCCTTCCTGTCCCGGTTACCAGATGTTTTGGTGTCTGGGTAACTCCAGTGCCCGTGGAGACTGTGGGAGCAAGAAACAAAATTTAGAGAGTCTTAGGAAGCCATTCCATGAAAAAAGCTAGAGGTCTGAAGACAGATTTATCCACCTATTCCCAGGACTCACCTGCCCACAGCAGACAGAAGACCACCCAGCAGACGAGCCTGCAGCCCATGGCAGCGCTTGACTGGAAGGGGCTCAGTGTTTCTCTGATTAGATTCTTGTCCTCACGCCCTGACAGAGGGTTTGCTGGTGAGGTCACTGCCCCTGTTAGTGCCTCTAGAGCTCACATTCCCTTTTCCCCCTTACACCCCACCACTAGAGCCTGGTTTGAGTCCTGGAGTGGCAGGACTGAATGTACAGGGGCAGCTGCGGAGGAATAGATCTATCCCCAAGCTGCCTCTAGGAGGTTTCTCAGACGCTTTATTTTATTTATTTATTTATTTTTTGGCTAGTAGCTTCCTCCCCCACCTGCATGAATAATTCTTTCCTTTCTCTTTCAACTTGACATCCCCGCAGACACACATTCCTTCCCTTTTGGCAGATGTCCCCCCAAGTTGCTTCTCATGGAGCCAGGGCAATCCCACTCAAGCCTCATCCTGAATTAATGCAGAGAGGCCACCTTGCTTGGCTTTCAGAGCCTTTCCCTGGTGCCAGCTGGGCATCACTTTAAGACACAGGAATTTAATGCTAACTGGGGAGGAAGTCAGTGGGTGCTGACGAGGTTACAAGAGAAATCTGCTGCAACTGGTACCCCCAGAGAGTATCTCCCTTACCTGGGGTGCTGGGCCTGGACATGGAGCAGACACACACAGAGGAAGCACAGGAGAGTAACAAAAGGTCCTACGGGTCATGAGCCATGAGGACTGCAGACATTGCCAAAGAGGCCGGAGAAGCACAACATGGACTGGATTTTAGTGTCCAGGTTGTCCACATACCATCTCCCAAGCTGACCCAGGAGCAAACCCTGATGACTGAGCATTCTCTTCCTTCTTGGGCCTCCCCTCCCCCCATTCCCCTGTCTTCTCCCAGACCTGCCTCAGGGATTTCAGTGAAGTCACAGCTCCTCCTAGAGGTCAGAGGAGCACATTAACCTCCTCTGCGTCCTCTGCCTTCCATCTTCTGGAGGGCTTGGAGGGGAGCTTAGAGAACAAGGGGTTTGCTAGTTTGTTCAACAAGCATTTGTGAGTAAGGCGATGTTCCTATCCTCGAAATGCTTCTAGACTCATAGGACCAATAGGATATGTTTTTAGATAACGTCTAGTTTGGAGAATTTTAGTGTATGTTTTAGGGAGGTTAAAATATAATTGGTTTTTATTTGGCTAAATCATTTCATCAACTCACCTTCACACTTCCTCATCCTCAAAACCTGGACCAAGGGAGATTCTGAAATACTGATCTCCAGCCCTCTGTTTAACTCTAAAACAGCATGAGACTTTTGGGGTAAGTTTCTACCCAGATGTTTACTGGATTGCTGGGTTAGGACATTCCTGTCATCCCCCCTCCCTTCCCCCCCCCCCCGCCTTAATAATATGCAACACTTTGTAGGTACTTAATGCATACTTGTCGAATGAAGGAATATATGAACGCAGTAGAAAATAGTAAGAGACCACACATGAGTCTAACCATTAAAAAATTGTTTCCAAATGGGGTATGGTCAGCACCTGGTGTATTTGTACTGGTGGCTACAGAAATTGAGGGCCTGGAATCAGGATTTGAGACAGAAATGGGAATGATAAAAAATTAATTTGCTTGGCATGAAGGAGCTTTTGGTACTAATTTGTATTTTAAAGGATAGGTAAGTCAAACAGAGAAAGTCAATTATCATATGGTTTCATTTACTTGTGGAATGTAAGGAAAAGCATGGAGGACATTAGGAGAAGGAAGGGGAAAATGAAGGGGGGGTGGAATCAGAGGGGGAGATGAACCATGAGAGACTGTGGACTCCAGGAAACATACTGACGGTTTCAGAGGGGAGGGGGCTGGGGGCATGGGTGAGCCCTGTGATGGGTATTGAGGAGGGCATGGATTGCATGGAGCGCTGGGGGTTATATGCAAACAATGAATTATGGAACACTACATCAAAAACTAATGATGTACCGTATGGTGACTAACATAACACAATAAAAAAAAGAAGTATAAATAACTAATAAACACTTGGAAAAATGCTCAAAAAAGTAAAAGGTAAGTATAATAATTTTCCAGCGTGTATCAAGCATCATTCAAAGGAGATTCAGAAGTCGAAAAATCATTTCCGTTCTTAAACCATCCTTGTTTTGGGGGCCCCCATAAGGATGGGTATTTGAGTATTTCCTTACAATATAGCACAAGAATATATTCTAGGCTCATCTTGTGCTTTCCTTGCCCAACGTGACATCAGCTATTTCTCCAAAGAGCCCTGGTTCCTTTTAGTGGTTAATGGTATCTAGAAAATGAGAGATGGGCACTAGATCTGGGTATTGGGGATGCTACCGCTCACAGGTCTTCAATGGATGGAGCCTTTGGAATACACATGTGAGTATGTTACCACATAAGTGCATATATCTTAGCATATATCTTTAATTCTATATCTATCTACACATACTGAGAAAACCACAAATTTATACCACTAATTCAGTTCCAATTCCAATATGATAAGGTTCATTCTAGTGTTCTATCATTCTCCCTTTCTATATTTGCAGTTCCCTTATCCAATACTAGGAAACCTGGGTCCTGGGGCGCCTGGGTGGTTCAGTGGGTTAAGCCTCTGCCTTCAGCTCAGGTCATGATACCAGGGTTCTGGGATTGAGCCCCGCGTCGGGCTCTCTGCTCAGCAGGGAGCCTGCTTTCTCCCCTCTCTCTGCCTGCCTCTCTGTCTACTTGTGATCTCTGTCTGTCAAATAAATAAAAATTAAAAAAAAAAAGAAAAGAAACCTGGGTCCTGTTGTCCTTAATAGATGTACATATTTGATCCATCTCTTCACATGTGCCCAACTGTCCACCACAATGGCAACTTTCTCTCCTTTGCACATACCTGCCTCGCCCTGCTCAGGATCTGACACCCTGTGCCAAGGAGTCCTCTCCATGTCGGAATTCTCCTCAGCTCAGTTCAGTTTCTGATGTGCGAAATGGCTCATGCCCTGCCCATATGGATAGCCTTCTCAGTCTGCTGGGGCTTCAGTGGCCTAGACCAGGCTGCTCGCCTCAAGCACTGACCTCCTGCTATGTTCTGGTCACTGAACAGCCATTGACTATGACCCTAAAGAAGAGCCCTGATTGCAATGGGTTCTGTGTGGACAGGGGAAACAAAATAATAAAAGATAAAAACCATAGGGTATACATCTTTGGTTTTTGTATGTGAATATTCTAGATGGTAAGACAGCCAATATTGAGATGATGCAACTAAAAATATTACTGATCATAACATAATAGGGTATAAGCTGTACTCATCAGCACTGGAAGGATGTGTAGAAAAATGTTTATCATTGGGGGATTTCCATGGATGGAGAAGACATTTTGAAGGAGGAGAGTTTAAGCCAAATTTTTAAGCAACCTAGTCCTGTACCAGTTTCTTTTTTCCTAAGAACTAGTTCTATTACATAATCTAAGAAGAGGCTAGCATCTAGCTTCAACTCCTAGTTACTGGCATGTTATTTTTCAAGTAACGTGAGGAAACTTTTGGGGTTGCCTTTTGAGATTTGTTCTTGCTACATAGAGGGACAGTGGAGACTCTGTTGGCCTGGAAGCTTGGCTTTTCTTGCTTCTCCTGTTCACTATTCTAGAGCCCATAATTTTCTGCTGCCTCTGACCTCTGACCACTTACCTCTTAATTATGACTCTCCTGATCCTGTATCACCAAGGGACAAGACTAAGAACAAATGGTTGAAAGCTTTAAACAGTTTTCTGGCTCAACACAAGGACAAAATTTCCAGCTGGATGGTTGAGAAGGTACTGTGATCTCCTTTCTGCAATAAAGGCCAGAAGACCATTTGTGAGATGTTGTAGATAGGGCCCAAATGTCTGATGGGGCAAAGAGGAACTTGAGCATTTACTGCATGCCAGAGACAGAGCTATAAACTTAAAGAATTTAAATATAAAATATTTGCTTTGGGAGCTCATAATCTAGTTGAAGGAACAGACAAGAAAATAAAAACTTGCAAGAGAATTCAGAAGTCCTAATAGCAATATATACAGAGCTTTAGAAAGGTTTCAGAAAGGTAACAGAGAGCTACCTAACAAATCAAAGGCTGCATGGGGTGGAGTTAGGGATGAGCACAGATAAATGTCAGAGGTTAATTCTAAGGAGAGATGATGCTCAAGGTAAATTTTAATGGATTAATCAGAATCCACTAGCAAAGAAGTGGGGGAGGTAACCCCCTTCAGCAATTACTTACTGAACAATTATTATTTAATTTTTTTATTTTTTTACTAACATATAATGTATTATTAGCCCCAGGGGTACAGGTCTGTGAATCACCAGGTTTACACACTTTACAGCACTCACCATAGCACATACCCTCCCCAATAGCATACCATAGCAACCACCATCTCCCTAACCACCTCCCCCGGCAACCCTCAATTTGTTTTGTGAGATTAAGAGTCTCTTATGGTTTGTCTCCCTCCTGATCCCATCTTGTTTCATTTATTCTTTTCTTACCCCCCAAACCCCATCTCAACTCCTCATATCAGGGAGATCATATGATAATTGCATCTCAACTTCCTCATATCAGGGAGATCATATGATAATTGTCTTTCTCTGATTGACTTATTTCGCTAAGCATAATACCCTCTAGTTCCATCCACATCATCGCAAATGGCAAGATTTCATTTCTTTTGATGGCTGCATAGTATTCCATTGTATGTATGTGTGTGTATATATATATATATATATATATATATATATATATATATACCACATCTTCTTTATCCATTCATCTGTTGATGAACATCTAGGTTCTTTCCATAGTTTGGCTATTGTGGACATTGATGCTATAAACATTTGGGTGCATGTGCCCCTTCGGATCACTACATTTGCATCTTTAGGGTAAATACACAGTAGTGCAATTGCTGGATCATAGAGTAGCTCTACTTTCAACTTTTTGAGGAACCTCCATGTTGTTTTCCAGAGTGGTTGCACCAGCTTGCATTCCCACCAACAGTGTAGGAGGGTTACCCTTTGTCCTCATCCTTGCCAGCATCTGTCATTTCCTGACTTGTTAATTTTAGCCATTCTGGCTGGTGTGAGGTGGTATCTCATTGTGGTTTTGATTTGTATATTGAACAATTATTATGTGTCAGATACATGTTGGCTTTGAGGCAGAAGAGTAAGCAAATCAGACATTAGTTGTGCCCTCAGGCATTTTAAATTACCTGGAACAATCAACACTACACAGATACTCACACAATTAATATATAATTGGAAGTAAGTATAATAAAAGAAATATAAAGGCCAACAAGAAAACTCAAGTAGGCCCGATTGGAGCTCGAGAGTGCAGGCAAGGTTCAGGATTCTCCCTGATCAGAGATCAGAAGAATGATTGGGACTTTAGCAGGTGAGAGTGTGGGGAAGGCACAGAGGCATGATCAGCATGGAGTGCCCAGGCACACAGGCTTCAATGCCATGCCCAGGAATCTAGTGTATCCTGACATCAACATGGGGCTGTTGAAAGGGTCTTAAGCAGGAAAATGACAGGGCCCATTTACATTTTAGCAAGACCATTCTGTTAAGTGGTATGGAGGATAGGTTGAAGAAAAGTAAACCCAGAAACAAGAAAGTACTTATAGTGCTGTTTAGGTAGACTGTGGTCAAAGGCACAAGTGGTTCACTTGAAAGGTAAGTCAAGGATCTTCAAAGACAAGTCAAAGATCTTTCAGATGGGCACAGATTTTAATACTGGACATTTGAATATAGGTGGTGAGTAAGGTGGATGGAGAAGTTAAGGGTGACTTCTATGTTTCAAGTTTGATTAACCATGTAGATGAAGTTCCATTGCACCAATTTGGGAAAAACAGGAAGAAGAAGCTATGATGTGCACCCCAGTGTTTATAGCAGCAGTGTCCACAATAGCCAAAATATGGAAAGAGCCCAGATGTCCATTGACAGATGAATGCGTACAGAAGGTGTGGTGTATAGATACATACATACCACATCTATACATATATATGTATATATAATACATATAATACATATACATATATGCATACATTACACACACACACACACACACACACAATGGAATATTACTTCCATCAAAAGGAAGGAAATCTTACCATTTGCAATGACATGGATGGAAATAGAAGAGCACTGGGTGTGGTGTAAAACTATGTATGAATTCTGTTACGCTGAAAAGAAATTAAAAAAAAAAATAAAAAAAAAGAAGGTATTATTCTAAGTGAAATAAGTCAGTCAGACAAAGACAAATACCATTTGATCTCACTCAAATGTGGAATTTAAGAAACAAAACTGATGAACACAGGTGAAGGGAACACAAAATAAAATAAGACAAAATCAGAGAGGGAGACGAACCATAAGAGACTCTTAACTCTAGAAACAAACTGAGGGTTGCTGGAGGACAGATGGGTGGGGGAATTGTGTAGCTGGGTGATGGACAATAAGGAGGGCACTCGATGTAATGAGCACTGGGTATTATATGCCACTGGTGAATCATTAAACTGTATCTCTGAAACAAATGATACACTATGTGCTAATTAACTGATCATAAATTTAAAAAAATAAAGCAATGATTTAAAAAAAAAAAAAGCTATGATGGATTTAGCTCTAGATAAGCTGGCCTGAGCTGCTGCAGGACACTTGAGGACACTTGAGCAAATATGTTCAGGTAGCAGTTGGAACTCAGAGAAGCTCAGGAAAGAAGCTGGTATTAGAAAGATAGATTGTGAATCATAAGAAATTAGTTTATAAAACATCAAAGAGGCGGAATGTATATAGAGAGAAGAAAACATATAAATTGCTTCTATTAGATGTATTTTATTCTTCAATTGGTGCAGAGTTCCATTGTGTAGTACTCTTTGTGTCATTACTGGGGAAAATCCTTTTTAAATCAAGAAGACCATGAGTGATCCTTAGCCATATGGAATCTACTTCTGGAAATTCCATACTCCTCTTTGTTCTCATGTTTGATTAACCCTAGGAACACCATTTGCCATTCTTGAGAAATGGAGGCCCTTCCAGATCAGTATCTGGGTATCTACTATCACACTCCACCCATTGCCCAGAGACCCTGGACTAGAAATAAAATTGGCTGGTTAGGAGGTGTAGAGGGGATGATCCCCTCATTCTTCTCATCACAACAAGTGCATTTGGAGAATCACCATGAAGACCATCATCTTTTCCATGTTCCTAGAGGTTGATGGTTAGCTGTGCTTTTTCTTTTTACTCTTCAGTATTGAAGGAAGACAGTGTTAGAGACTTAATTTCCAGGCTCTGGATCTCCTGGGTAGGTCAGAAGCCCTACAGCAAGTATATAGGTCTTCTATCTCACCTAGAACAGGGTAGGGAATGGAAAAGAATGGCTGAGAGCCTGGAAGGTACACTCGCAGTCAAGCACAGACTCAAATTCTTGCTCTGGTTGTCACATGAGACCTTGCTATGTAACCAGGTAACTGTCTAATTTATTGCCCAAATTGGGACTTTTTTTTAAAAATAGGGACATTTTTAAGAATGGAAAGTGGCACAGTTAGTAACTGGATCAGGGCAGTGTACATAAACTGGAACCAAGAGAATTGAGGTCTGGAGGCAGAGAGTGTTTAACAGAAGTGCTCCCTTTATTGTCTTTCATCCCACCCCACTCAGCTTTGTCTCCTCTGGATTCTTGGCTTCAGACCTGGATAGGAGCCCCAAGACATGTCAGTTTTGGACTCTCTTGTTGTAGTAGGAAAATTAACATTGAAGAGACTACATGCATTTGAGGCCTTCTTGGGGCTTGGCAAGGTCTGTCCATGGGCTGAAAATATAGACTCCACAAGGGCTAGCCAAATATTCTACCCAAGTCACACCCTTCCCTGTGCTGTTAGCTTTTTGAGGGAACCAAAGTGCTCCTCCCTGTTCACCCAGCACAAATCACCTAGGAATATTACTTTATATAAAAAAATCTTATTTTTGATAAAACCACTGCCAGACCTCAGATCTAGAACCTTCTCTCTCCCCCTTTCTCCTCCTCCTCCTCCTCTTCTTCTTCTTCTTTTTGACTATTTTTTTAAAAATTATTATTATGCTATGTTGATTATCTTGATTGTGGTGATGGTTTCTCTTCCTTGCACAGGGGCCATGCTAATGTTCTCTGTATTGTTCCAATTTTAGTATATGTGCTGCTGAAGTGAGCACTCTTTCTTCCTTTCTTTCATGCAAACAGTTCTTGAAATTATTCCACTCCACAAATCCTTCTTGATATAATAGGAATATATGGGAGTTGAGAGAAAATTTTCTTGATCTTTCTCTTGTCACATGACAGTTTTGTGATCCTGTGTGTGTGTGTGTGTGTGTGTGTTTTCTTTATTCCAATAACTTAAGAGATAATGAAAAGATTAAATAATGTGAAATAGGTTGAGAAAACAGGAAAGCTACTGCAAGCCCAGACCAGCCTAGCACAAAGTCAGAGAGGTGGGGGCACTGGTGGGGGAAGGAGGATGGAGGCAAATGACCTCACACAGTAGCAGGGAGATGCCTCAGAACATGGTGGGTGTTAGTGAGGGCTGGACTGACCCTTTGGCATGGACAGTGTACTAACAAAATAGAAAGACAATCTTAAATCATTGTAAACCAACTGATAGGGGAAAGATATCAAGACACAAGTGGGAATATGAGTCTTCTGAAGGGCTCAAGGCTGGAATGTACAGTATGGTTGGCAAGGAGGTGGGAATGAATGGGAAAGGCCACAAGGGACCATACCATGCAATGAATAGACTGAAGGAAGATCCTTAACTTGGCTGGTATACACACCTGTCTGCTTCTGTGATACAACTTAATTTTTCTTTTATAAGGTGTGCTGCTCCACCTACTCTATTGGGATAGAAATAGGATCTGGCTGCAAAGGGAAAGAGAACAGCAGGAATAGCATGAAGCGAATTCTGACGGCGACATAATTTAGTTGTGTTAACACTTCAACAAAACTCTTCTATATGAATCAAAGATTGTGTTAACTTCTCTTACTTCCTAATGGTTTTCTGTGGGTGTTCATTTTATACATGTGCAAAGACCCCCAAAATAGAAGCTAGCAACAGAATGAAAGCCAGAACTCTGGTGGCCAGATCGAAACATTCTTTCCCAGAATTTTATTGCATCTCATACTACGGTACAAGTTTCTGCCTCCATGATTCTCTTCTTTGCTCTGCCTTGTTCTCTGTCACTCTGATATCTCAGCCCTAAATCCTCAGTCTCCCACTTCTTACTTTCTCCTTAAAGCTTTTCTTGAACAAAGGCCGGATGAGCTAGTTCTCTTAAGATTACTAGTTTTATTTCAAGCCACACCTGTTCATTGAAACTGAACCACCATTCAATTTTAAGTCAAGATATGGAACATTTAAATGGTTCCTTCCTTGGGGAGCCTGGGTGGCTCAGTGGGTTAAGCCTCTGCCTTCGGCTCGGGTCATGATCTCAGGGTCCTGGGATCGAGCCCGGCATCGAGCCCCGCATCGGGCTCTCTGCTCATTGGGGAGCCTGCTTCCCTCTTCTCTCTCTGCCTGCCTCTCTGCCTCCTTGGGATCTCTCTCTCTTTGTCAAATAAATAAATATAATCTTTAAAAAAATAAAAAATAAATGTTTCCTTCCTTATATTCTAGAATAGGGGCAGGGTCAACAAACCACGACCCAGGGACAAACTGGACTGCAGGGTGTTTTAGCAGATGAAGCTTTCCTGGAACTTAGCTGCCCCGCCCATGCACGCCCTGCTTTCATGCTGCAGATTCAGGGCAGTTGTGGTAGATAATGCATTGCCTGCAGTGCCTAAAACATTTACTCTTGGGCTCTTTACAAAAAAAAAAAACTTGCTGAGCCCTGCCTGCAATTTTCTGGAGAGAATCCCTTGGAGCTAGAATAGAAATCTCAAGTCAATTGCATCCTTGAGCAGTGTTCTCAAGGAAACCTGTCTGGTTCCAGGGTTCACTTTACCAAGAAATTCCATTCTCTTTGCCACCACTGATTTTCTGCCTAATGGCAATGATTAGAAATTCAGCTTCGCATAGACTGCCAGGTTAACATCAAGTTTATGACACAAGCACATGCTTTGTAACTTGTTCCTTTTTATAGTCTTGTTGCCCTGATTGTTTATTTTGGTTTTTCAGTAACTTAGTCTATCTCTTTCTGGGGAAAGGAATCCTTCTTTAAAAATTGCCATTCGCAACGACGTGGATGGAACTAGAGGGTATCATGCTTAGTGAAATAAGTCAATCAGAGAATGACAACTATCATATGATATCCCTGATATGAGGAAGTGGAGATGCAACATGGGGGACTAGGGGGGCAGAAAAAGAAGAAAAGAAACAAGATGGGATTGGGAGGGAGACAAACCATAAGTGACTCTTAATCTCACAAAACAAACTGAGGGTTGCTGGGGGGAGGGGGTCGGGAAAGG